>RJWM01011479.1:0-59545 GCA_004363535.1 Dasyprocta punctata
GCGCTGGTGCAGAGGCTGTCCTCTTAGCAGTGCTGAAAAGCCGGTCAGATGTGTCGCCTGCTTCTCGGGGCACATTGCACCGTGCCTGAGAGCAACATGGGGCAGCGTCATGGTGACCCCCAGCCGATGTGAATGGGCACTCGGAGCCTACTGCTGGGGCCTGTGTGCACGTGCGCATCTGCTGACTTTGGAGTCTGGACAAGAGAGAACATTAGGCTTTCAGGGAGAGGTTTCTTCCCCCATGCCAGGTCCCCAAAGTCTCCCCGGGACTGTGCCAGAGACCCCCACTCCGTGGCTTGCACTGTGGGCCTTGCCCCTGCTCGGAGCTGGGCAGTACTGCCATCAGTAAATCACGGAAGTGCAGCGGGAGAGTTTTCCTGCTGTGCTCCTGTGCGGGGAGCCGTCCACGGGTGCCATAGGTCCTGGCGCTCGCCCCGGGCGGGCAGGCACGTTCCATCTCATCCACTCGTTTCCCGCCATCCTCTTCACATCTCAGCTGGCAGAATCCCTGCTTGGGAGCCGCAGATGAAGGCGTCCTGCTGTGCATTTCCCAGGGCTCAGTCGGCCCTTGTGCACACCCAGTGCTCCCCAGAGCCCCGTCCTGCCAGGGACGAGCCGGTGAACGTGGAGGGAGCCTAGGGAGCGGCGGGGTGCTGGCCCGCGCAGCAGGACTGCTGGCAGCTGGCTGGAGCGCTTGCTGAGCGGTGCCTCAGCCCAGGACAGGCTTTCCCTGCCAGGCCCAGGCCCTTCAGCTCACATGCCTCTTCGCTCACCTGGAGTTTCTTTTCTCACAGATGACGAGAAGACCCTCCCTCCTGCTCCCGTTCTCCTGCTCCTTTCCACGGACGGCGTGCTTTGTCCGTTTTATATGATCAACCAGAACCCGGGGGCCAAGTCCATCATCAGGGCCCCGGAGCGGCTCTCCCTGGAGGGCGAGCGACAGCCCAAGTCTTCAGGTCTGTGGCTCCCCAGGCTCACACAGGACAATGTCCAGGTGGTGACTGGGACCCTCGCCTGGCCAGTCTGCCTGCCGGAGGGTAGGCCGGCCTGCGTGGTCCTTGTATATGGGAAAAAATATATACATAGAAAGAAATACTGACAAGACAGATGTTAAATAGTAAATAATGGTTCTTGGGGCTGGGAGTTTGGCTCCATGGCTTAAGCGCCTGCCCTGGCAGGTGCAAGGCTGTGAGTTCAATCCCCGGTGCTGCAAAAAAAAGTAAATAATGGTTCTTTCTTTATATTTCATTTTTGTTGTTTTTTTCTCCCTTTTGGAAAATACTTGTTAAATGACGGGTTAGTCCCAGCACTTGGGAGGCTGAGGTAGGCGGAGCATTGTGAGTTCGAGGCCGGCTTGGGCTACAACGTGAGCGCAAGGCCGGCCTGAGCTACATAGTGCGACCCTGCCTCAAAAAACCAGGGCCGGGAGTTTGGCTCAGTGGCTCAAGCGCCTGTCTGGCAGGTGCGAGGTTGTGAGTTCAATCCCCGGTGCTGCAAAAAAAAAAAAAAAAAAAAAAAAAATGACGGGTTAGTGAAGAGCAATGGGAAAAGCCATGCACAGAACCACCGGATGCTCTGGGCGATCAGAGCAGCCGGCCGGTGCTTGCGCAGAGCCGTGGCCACAGTATGATCCCGAGTTTGCTAGGTGACACTGTCACTCTTGAGAGGAAAGCACCAAATTCATTAAAGGATTTTCTTCAATATTGAAATTTCAGCAGGATTTCTCTTTTTAAATTGTGTATGTGAGTGGTAAGAGTGTTCTTCTGCCCATGTGACTGTGGGGCCCACAGTGTAACGCTGACCCCAGTGGAGGTCAGGTGTGTTTTCTCACCCTCCCCGGTGAGGAACGAGGTGCACGCTGAACTCACGCCGCCCAGCACCAGTGCCCGGCCCACTGCAGCAGGACAAGCAGCCTAGCAGGTGACTGGCTGGGCAAGGCGATGTGTATGAGGGCATCCCCTGAAGAGTGGTCTCTTTGGGAGCGTCCCTCCCTCCCGTAAGTGGCCCTGAGGACCCTGAGCTCCCTTCTAGCCCCAACCTGGTCTCCTGTGAGAAGCACAGCCAGGGCTGGTCTCCCATGAGCCTCCCGGGCCTGGCCTGAAGGCTGGAGTGGTGGAGGAGCTGTGTGCAGAAGAGGAGAGAGCCCGGAACAGGGAGGAGTCTGTCCCCGCTCTTGCGGGTCACGTTAATGTTTCCATCCCTTCCCAACTGCAGCTCCAAGGCTCCTGTGTGGAATGAATCATAGTAGTAGGGAGTGACGGATTTCAGATGTTCAGTTCTGTTTTCAGTAGCGAAAGTGCCAGTGATTTCTTTAGCTTCTGGAATGGATTCTTCATGTTGACCTACCTAACGTGAAGAAATGACTTACATCTCTGTTTGTATCTATGAAAAAGTTGGCATTAGCTGGGTACAGTGGTGCACACCTGTAATCTCAACGTTCTGAGAAGCTGAGGCAGGAGGATTGCAAAGTT
Organism: Dasyprocta punctata; assembly: GCA_004363535.1. NCBI lineage: Eukaryota > Metazoa > Chordata > Mammalia > Rodentia > Dasyproctidae > Dasyprocta > Dasyprocta punctata. Next base: position 2,472 of record RJWM01011479.1, read on the forward strand.
GAGCCCAGCACGAGTAATTTAGCAAGAACTTGTTTCAAGAAAAAAAAGACCACGAGTGGTGGCGCACACCTACAATCCCAGCACTCAGGAGGCTGAGGCAGAATGATGACTTCGAGTTTTGAAGTCACCCTGGGCTGCATAATGAGACTCTGCTTCAAAAGTATAAGATAGAAAGAGCTAGATATGCAGCTCAGTGTGAAGGTCCTGTGTCACCAAACTGCTCCTGGTTCTGTGTCAGTAGCGTAAGAGAAGTATTATGAGTAGAATAGATTTGCTTGTGTTATTGTACTTGGGTAGAAGTGACAGTTGGTCTTTGTTTTTTGGTTTTTTGGGTTTTCTTTTTGTGGCACCAGAGATTGAACTCACAACCTCATGCCTGCCAGGCAGGTGCTTAAGCCACTGAGCCAAACTCCCGGCCCGGCCCTAGTTTTTCGAGGCAGGGTCGCACTATGTAGCTCAGGCCAGCCTTGCGCTCGTGTTGTAGCCCAAGCCGGCCTTGAACTCACAACGCTCTGGCTACCTCAGCCTCCCGAGTGCTGGGATTAAAGGTGTGCGCCACCAGGCCCGGCTTGGTCTTTGTTTTTGGAGGTGGTGTTTTCATACTCCTGTCCTGTGGACTTCATTGCTTTAGTCTCCCGCGGGAAGTCCAACACTAGCTCTAGCCCAGTTTCTTGGCTTGTCAAACTAGTATCATTAGCAGTTCATTTTACCACAGACCCTTTTGCTGTGTTTTGTTTTGTTTGAGATAGGGTCTCATTGTGTGTTTCAGGCTGGCCTTGAACTCACCAGGTAGCCTAGGTTGGGCTTGAGCTTGCAGCCCTCCTCCTGCCTCAGCCTCCCCTGTGCTGGGACTACAGTTGTGTGCCCCTACGCCCAGCCCTCACAGACCCTCCTCACTTGCTTTTTGTCCTGTGGACCTCCAGTGCATGAGGTTAACGTCTTCCTTTTTCTCCTTACTTTTCTTTGCAGGAAGTACTCCCACCACCCCAACCTCCTCGCAGTCCCCATCAAAACTGGATGCCTCGGGAGCAGCAGCCCCTGCCTCCCTCCCATCAGTGTCGCCTGCTGCTCCTGCTGCCAGCTTCACTCTGCCATCTGCTGGGGGGACCCCGGCTGTGTTCGCCTTTGGCTCCTCATCCTTGAAGTCCTCTGCACCGGCTCCCGGGGATCCCCCGCTGTACCCCAGTGGCTCTGACGGCCCTAAAGCAGCACTGGGTCCCACCACCCCCACCTTCTCCGTGGCGCCTCCCTCCAAGGGCCCCCTGGCTGCCACGCCCGCAGCTGCGCCCCTGTTCCCCCCTGCTGCTTCCTTCTCCTTCAGCTCCTCGGGTTTCAAGCCCACCCTGGAGAGCACCCCGATGCCCAGCGCGGCTGCACCCAGTGCAGGGCCGAAGCCTGCCTTCCCGCCTGCGGTCAAGGTGAACCTGAGTGACAAGTAAGTGGCTGTGAGGCCGCTCCCCACGGGACCCGCAGGCTCTGCGGCGCGGGTGCAGCTGGAGTCGCTGTGAGCCGTCACTGAACAGGGTTTTGGCTTCTGAAATTACACTCGAAATGGCTCAACTCCAGCCTGTGGGAGGGCTTTAACTTGGTGTTGGGACTGGACACGGACGTTTAGATCCTCACTGTGCCTTTTCACCCTACCCAGGTAGGAGCTGGCCCTTAAAGCCAGGAAGCGCCCAGCGCCGCCCCTAGATGGCAGCTGCCTGCCTTAGCCACCCTCAGCCCCGGCTGCTTTCCCCACAGCCAGCACGGCGAGCTGGTGCAGGTGTGGCCCTGGGAGGCGATGTTCTTGCCTGGAGGTCCCCAGGGCCTTCTCATGGCCCTCGGGCAGTCTGGAATCTCGGCATGCTCTCCGCTTTCCCGCAGGTGCAGGTCCTGCAGGCCTGCCAGGTTCTCAGTACTGCTGCCCACTGAACTGCAGGCATCCTAAGGGCCGCACACACCTGGGCCCTGCAGCTCCCCGGCTGCTGCCTACTCCCTTTTCCTCATTCCTGTTGTGGGGGCCACACTGTCACTGTGAGGTCACACAGCCGCCCACTCTAACCATGGGCACTGCACCATGTCTCCATGGGCAGGCCGCTCGTGGGCACGCTTAGATTGTTTGCAGAACTTTGCTCCCAAGGGGGTGCTAACGCCCCATCCGCGTGAGATGTCCTAGGATGCTGACCGATTTCCTCTCCTGGTTTCCCTTCCCACGAGAGGCATCACCCCCAGTGGCGTCCTCATCAGGCCCTGTGCCCTTTTTACGCCGCTTGTTAGACTAGAGTTAGTTCCTCGTGTCATGATCACCAGTGACCTCTTCGTGCTCAGTGCTTAACTGACACTGCACTTGAATCATTCATATCTAGATAGCCAGGAACGAGGGGCTGGGGATATAGCTAAGTGGCACAGTGCCTGCCTGGCAAGTGCAAAGTCCTGAGTTTGATTCCTGGTACAAAAGAAAAGAAGGTGCTGGGTGTGGTGGCACATGCCTAAAATCCCAGCACTCGGGAGGCTGAGGCAGGATGATTGTGGTGAGTTTGAAGTCAGCCTGAACTACAGTAGCAAGATCTTGTCTCAAATCAGGCGATGGGTGACCTCGTGTAGGCAGTAACTAGGCACGCACGTTCCCTGCACGCAGCGCAGTGTGGGTAGTAAGCATTCTGCGCTGCCGGGCTTGCGGGTGGTGGGAAGGGGTCTGTGGCTGGCTGCTCTGACTCAGTGGCGTTGCCACTTACAGGTTCACCGCGGTGGCCACCTCCGCACCTGTTCTCAGCACTCCGAACGCTCCCTCCATGCTGCCCTTCTCGGCCACCTCCAAACCGGCTTCTCCTGGGCCGCTCAGCCAGCCCACACCCCTCTCAGCACCATCCAGCTCCACGTTTCTCAAGCCCGTGGGCTCTCCCACGCCCTCAGGTATGACTTGCAGACAGCAGTGGGGCTCACGCAGCGGGACATGTCATTTTCCCTCGCTTCCCACACCTCGCACCAGCACACAGGGGCCTTCGTCATTCTGTGAGCCAGGAGCTCGCCACAGCGCCCGTGCTGCCCGGCTTCTCCCTGACCCTTCTCGCGGAGAGGCACCCTCATCTGTCTCTTGGGCAGCTGACCCACACCACGGGTGACCCAGGCGCCCCAGCTTTGGGGACCACCAGCACGCTGTTTGTGTCTCTATTAAGTAAAGGTCTTGATGCTGGTCATTATAAACAAGCTAGCCGAGGCGTGTTACGGAACTAGGCATACCTACCTGGCCCAGCTTTTTTCCTTTCAAAACCACAGAGAGGTCTCAAAAATTGTATCGTGAGCACTGTGCCCTTCTCCGAGATTCAGTGCTTGCTGACACTTTGTACCTTGTGCTTTCTGTCTTTCATGCCGGTTTTTTTGGGAACGTAACCACAGATATCACAAAACACTTCACGCCTGGGCCCTTCCCGGTGTTTCTCCTGAAAGCAAGGCCAGACACCGAACATTATCAGACCTGAGAAACTTAACACCTGATCCAGCTGTCATTCATCTTTCCACAGTCATCCCAATTATGTTCTTTCTTTTTTGAGACATGGTCTTACTACGTAGCTCAGCCTGGCTTTGAACTCACTGTGTAGCCCAGGCTGGCCTCAAACTCACGGCAGTCCTCCTGCCTCTGCCTCTCAAGTGCTGGTACTGCAGGTGTGTGCCACCACACCTGACCTCTGTAATGTTTTTCTTGGCTTTCTTTCCTCCTGGAAACCAGGAGCCGGTTAAAGATCACAGACTGCATTGTTTTATCCCTTTTTTCTCGGCCTCACATAGGCTTTTGGACTTTTTTGTCCCATTGCACTGAAATTTGCAGAGTTCAGGCCAGTAGTTTGGGGTCTGTCTCTCAATTTGGATTTAATTGTTTCCACATGATAAGATTCAAGGTGAAGGTTCGGGGCACACGTCCCAGGACGTTTTCTCTTTGTCCTGGCGGAATAACTTGCTCGCACGGGTCTGGTTGTGTTTGCTGGGTTGTCTCAGTTGTGAAGTTGGTTATTTTCACAGATTCCAGCGGTGATACCTAGCCAAGCATCCTGGGGTGACCCTTTCGGTTCTGGAAGTTAGGACTGCTTTTGTTCTGGTGGCTCAAGAATAGATGGAGCTGTGAGATCCCAAGGTCATTGCTCAGAAGAAAGGGCTGCCTGCGGAGTTTGCTGGAGTCACCTGACTCAGGACTTGACCTCAGATCCTGAGAGGCATCTGTCTGTGACCCAAAATGCTAGGCCTTGGCAGTCTCGCCCCACCTTTTCATGGTTTTGGAGGAGAAACTTGAGCCCTGGCACGTGTGTGTCATCTCACCTGTATGGGGGGGGATCCGCTCCCTAATTTTAATCAGTCTGTGGGGATGAGGCCTGGGTATGAGTTTTTGCTGTGTTTTTAAAAGTTCCCCAGGTGACACCACAGGGGAAGATGTGTCCAAAAGTTTTCCAGAGGGTCCTGAGGACCCTGCATGCTGATGTGTGGCTCTTACCAGAGACACTGTGGCGTGTTTTGTTTTGTTTTTACCACCAGAAGGTAAATCCAGGGTTTTGTGCATCCTTGGCAAGCACTTTACCCTTAAGCTGCACTTCAGTCCTTTTTATTTTATTTTTTATTTATTTGTTTATTTTTACAATACTGGGGATTGAACCCAGGGCCTTTGCACAGAGCTACATCCATTTCTTCTTTTGTTTTCCTTTTAGTTTTTTGAGACAGGGTCTTGCCGTATAGTTTAGGCTGCCCCTGAACTCACTATGTTGCCCAGGCTAGCCTCACAGTCATGGGGATCCTCTTGCCTCAACCTCCCGAGCCCTGGGATTACAGGCGTGCACTACCATGCCCAGCCCCCTCAGGCCTTTCTTTTGTTTTGTTTTGTTTTGTTTTGTTTTGTTGTGACACTGGGGATCGAACTCACAGCCTCACGCCTGCCAGACAGGCGCTTAAGCTGCTGAGCCAAACTCCCAGCCCTAGTTTTTTGAGGCAGGGTCGCACTGTGTAGCTCAGGCCAGCCTTGTGCTCGTGTTGTAGCCCAAGCCGGCCTCGAACTCACAACGCTCCTCCTACCTCAGCCTCCCGAGTGCTGGGATTAAAGGCATGCGCCACCACGCCTGGCTTTCTCAATCCTTTCTTGTTTTTTATTTTGAGAAAAGATTTCACAAAGTTGCCCAGGCTGGGTGAATTCGTGATCTTCCTGCCTCAGCTTCCCAGAGTGATGGTATTACAAGCATGTACCCCTATGCCCAGCTCTAATCTATTCTATTTTGTTTTGGTTTGGTTTTTGTTTTTAATCAATTAATTTGATTTTGGAACAGGGTCTTACTAAACTGGCGAGGCCCAAACGTGTGATCCCCCTGCCTCTGCCTCCTGTGCAGCTGGAATGACAGGGCTGTGCTGCCACACCCGACCGTACTCCAGTTTCATGTGATTCATACAAGTGCTTCACGGCCAGCCCGGGGTTCAGTCCAGCAGTACCGTGCTTATTGTATCACTCGCAAGGCCCCGCTCACTATCCAGCACCACAAACTAACAAGGAAGTGTTGCACATCCAGAATTAGAACACATGTCTCTCAGAGCAGAAGTGATCGTCCCCACCTTCTCTGTGGTCCTGGGGGTGTCATAAGGTCATGAAAGCAGAGCCACTACCAGTGTGACAGTTTTCTCACATTTGGGGAGAGAAGTTGTGGGAGGAACCCCAAAGTAAGCCCTGCTTGTTTGGTGTTTTTGCTGACAGTGCGATCTGTCCAGAGCAGCCCGAGTCCAGTGCCCTCTGTGGTGCAGAAGTCGCCCAGGGTCACCCCGCCAGTGACAAAGTCCGCCTCTCTTCAGGTGCGTGAAACCCAGCTGTGTTTATGAATGTTGTGCCTGAGCATGCGTGTTAGCGAAATGAGTTTTCATGTCTTAGAATTCAGATCTCAGGAACAGTAACCAGGACTGTGTGACAGGAAACACCAAAGTATGTGACTTGAATATTTGTAATATATATGCTCAAAAGACATTTTCTCTATTTTAATGTTTCAATTAATACACGATTGACATCGAAGTAGACCGTGTGACGCGTGCACAGTTCCGTGAATTGGTCCCAGGTTAGCACACTTTGCTGACTGGCCGCCAGCTTTCCCAGCACAGTTCCCCTGGCGTGGGCCCTCCAGTCCCCAGTCTCCGCCCTCGCCGGGGCCCTGCCTTCCTTCTCACAGCCAGTTTGTGCCTAAGAAGGGTCGTACGGCAGGGACGGTGTGATGGAAGAACACAGTGAATGCTTAAGTTTGAAGCCTTTTTACAGTAAAAGGTGCATTGCCACTGGTCCTCTTCATGTCTCCCTCTTTACTTAGAACACGTTTATCTCATCCTTCTCGCCACTTCCTAAACGGTTGTGAAGGTCCTCTTTCATGGGTGTCAGTAGTTGCCCTGTCCTGGCCGCCTCGATGTCCTGAATTGATTTAAAATGTTTTCCTTTCGCGGTCATCGTGACTTTGGGAAGGAGCCAGCGAGCATGGTGCGGGAGTCCAGTGAGTAGGGGGAGGAGGACCCAGCGTGATGCTGGCGTTCACTGTGTTTCAGGGCATTGATGGTATTGTGTCTCTTACTGTAATAAATTTTTTAAAATTATGTTACTGGCCCAAGAACAGGAGTCACACCCTCTCGTTCTCTGCGTTCCCCTCAGCGATGTCCCCCTGACAGCTGTGCTGGGCACTGGGTAGAAGCCCAGGCAGTGTCCTAGGCCTGACACCGCCGACTCATTCAGTAGAGGTTGCTGTCTCAGTGGCTGCCCTTGTGCAGCTGAGCTGCCCGCTAGCGCCCCCTGCTCCGTGCTCCCAGTCGTTGGGACGTAGCTCAGTTTTAACAGCTCTGCTGCATAGCTCTTGCTTCTGGCCCCGAGGCCCTCCCGCCTCGCTAGTGCTCCCGCACCGTGGGCACACTGACAGACAGGCCAGGGCTTTGCACAGGCCCTCCTCGTTGCCTGCACAGCCCCTTCCCCAAGTGCCTGTCACCCAACACAAGCCCAAAGCTCTGTGCCCGTGTGGCTCCTGTCAGACTGGGGCTGCCTCACGCAGTTAGCCCTGCTCGCTCTCCTCCCAGGGTCAGCTCCTGCCTCTGTCCACCATCCCTGCCCCTGAGCCGGAAGTCCGATCTTGTAAATCCTAAATTGTCCTTTAGACACTCCAAAACCAGCAGCAGTAGCTTTGAAACACAGTGAAGGAGAGCTCGGCCTTGCTGGTGTGGCCTTTGTGAGCTGCCCACCTGCCTCGCGAGTCTGTCCTTGTCCTCCCCTGCCCCGCTGGACTTTCTCAACCTGCGTGCTGCACTCGGCCTGGGGAGCGCCCCGCCCCGCCTCCCCAAGTCTGCTCCGCTTCCAGACCGCTCGTCCCGGCTCTCGCCGAGCTGGATCCCTTACTCTGGGTTTTTCTGCTTCCTCACCAGTCGCCCTTAGCCAGCATGCTTGCTTCCTCCCGCCCATCTTGTGTAGCGCACGGTGACTCCCGTGAGAGGCGAGACCTCTGCCTTGCTCCTCGGGCACCGTGCAGTGGCTTCCTGACGCTGCAGCATGTAGCATTTTTAAACCTTTTGCCTTCCATTTCAGCCAAAGTCACTTCAGCCTCTCGTCACAGAGAAACAGGGATCTCAGTGGAAGGATTCGGACCCTGTGCTGGCCGGGATTGGAGAAGAGGTAAGTCTGTTCCTAGGGTTTTCCTAGCAGTAGTTCCACCCAAGAGACCTGAGCGGCCCTGAATGCAGCCTCCTCTGTGACCAGGACTCCTAGCGGCGGCGCCTGGCCATCGCAGGAGGCCATCCCTGAGTCAGCACGGCAGCATCACTGTCATTACCGTTCCACTCAGAGGAACTGCGTTCTCTGTTTGTGGCTTCTGCAGATCGCACACTTCCAGAAGGAGCTGGAGGAGCTGAAAGCCCGGACCGCCAAAGCCTGCTTCCAGGTGGGCACCCCGGAGGAGATGCAGACACTGCGGATGGAGTCGGCTGACCTGCACACCTTTCTTCTGGAGATTAAAGAGACCACCGAGGTGCGTGTGGGCGGGGGCTGGCCCGGGCGGAGCCGTGCTTGGAGAGCCCTCCCCTCCTTACTGCTCCGTGGGGGCTTCAGCTCCGCAGGGCCGCCAGTGCCGGTGTGTGTGTGTGTGTGTGTGTGTTGTGTGGTTTATCTGGCACAGCCCGCATTCTCATCCTGCCTGTAGGACTTAACCCATTTATGCCAAAGATGGCAGTTTTTTCAATTTTTGCGTCAAATTCTTGAACATTACCTAGAAAAATTCAAGGAACAAAAATTTGAAGAGAATAATTTTTATGAGGTCCCATTGTTATGTACTGTTCCAAAACTGGACCACTAGATGTAAGAGGACTTACAGATCCTGGGCCCGGGCAGGTTTACCCAGCTGCTCACTATTTCAGTTTTCTCATCTGTAAGATGGGCTAACTGTTTCTGCCCTTTTGCCGCATACTCAGCACTCCGTGAACATTCCTATTATGGTTGTTGGGTACATTGGAAATTTTGTAACTTTTATAGTGTTGGGTTAAAGGAGCAGGATATTTTAGAGCACATACGATAAAAATGTGCCTGGTACCTGTTGTTCATAGTGTCAGGCGCAGGTCCCGTTCCTGTCCTCACTGCTTCCTGTGTGCCTGGCGTGGGGGACTTCATCTCCCCGAGCCTCACTCCTTCCTCTGCGGTCCCCTCACCGGCCAGGGAGTTGAGGCTTACAGAGATGAAAACATCTTGGCAAGGACCAGTGCCAGTGTCCCATTGCGCACCGTCTCCGGATTTCTGGTCTTCATGACATGCCGGAAAGGACGTTCCAGATGGTCCTCGGGTACCACAATCCCGGGGTCTCAGTACACCTCCTGCTTCCCATTCGCCATCATCAGGACATGTATTCTATTCATGAGGACAAAAGATAATATTTTAAGAAAAAAGAGCAGTAGCATCTTTTTTTCCAAGCAGTAAAACTCCTTCGTGTTCAGTGTTTGAAGAACTCCACTTTCCTTGATCCTGACAGACAGGTTGTATTTCTCACAAATGGAGTGTTTGCCTTTATACCCCGTTGCTGTTTATTTCCAGTCTCTTCACGGAGACATCAGCACCCTGAAGACGACCCTGCTGGAGGGCTTTGCCGGTGTGGAAGAAGCCAGAGAGCAGGACGGGAGGAACCACGACTCTGGCTATCTCCATCTGCTCTACAAGAGACCGCTGGACCCCCGGAGTGAGGCTCAGCTCCAGGTGGGGAAGCGCTTTCATTCTTGGCAGATTGTCACAGCAGCTGGGGGGCCCCTGCTACTGCCATCTTCCTCTAGTCACGGACTGGGGTCGTGGTCCCTGGTGAAGTTGTTGGTTTTCTGCTGATATCATGCTGCACTTCTTACCTATGCAAAGAAAATGGCACTTTCACTGTTAGACTTTTTTTTATTAAAATTCCTTATTAAAACTTTGTTTTTTTGGTACCAGGGATCAAACTCATGACCTTGTGCTTGCCAGGCAGGTGCTGTGCCACTGAGCTTATCCCTGGCCCTCTTTATAAAACCTTAAGCATGGTGGAGAACACTGTTCGAACAGGTATTTTTAAATCAGATGGCAAATAGTATTAAAGTAGCAACTATTTCTTGCAGGCCAGCTCATCTGCTAGGTGTCTTTATGCTTTATTTCTAGTCTTCAAAACCAGCTGCCCTGTGAGGGAAGTGATGGGTCCCTTGTACAAATACAAAGCGGCGCCTCTGAGGCCAAGGCCGTCATGCTGCCCGCGGCCAGTCAGTGAGATCGCAATTGGAACCTGGGTCCGGCGCCCCCAGGGCTCGCTCTTGTGTGCCATGGTTGAGTACGGAAGCTTTCCCACTAGCTGTTAATTCCTCACTTCTCTTCAGCCAGCTGGGGTCTAGTATTCATTTCCTGGCTCACCCCACTCACCCTAGTTTGAGGCTCATCTTCCCCCAGCCCCGCTTGTCTGGAGTGCCTGCGGAGGTATACAGGTGGCAGTGGGCTTCCTCACCTGGACACGGGTCTCAGGGCGATGAGTCCCGCCTGCTTGTGAGAACCTGAGGCTGCAGGCGCAGCTCCCTCATTCCCCCCAACACCTGTGCAGCTGCTGGGCAGAGGGGAACAAGGGAAGTGAGCCCTCCTCCCAGAAGGGTGGGCCTGCCCGTGCCACTCAGCAGGTGCCCTGCCCACAGTCTCCTGCCCTGCTCCGGCAGGCACCGTGCTTCGGGGGGGCACTTGGCTCATGAAAGGCTGATTGTCTTTGGTTGTGGTGGTGAGTGTCACTGAGGAGCTGAAACTGCCCGAGTTTGTCACTAATGAATCCTCAGCCCTTGAGCCTGGGCAGCTGACTCCACCCGTGTTCCCGGCCACTGTGCTGCAGTGACAGTCCCCACAGCTGGGTGGCCCCTGCCTGAGGCACACATAGACACTGACCCCGGGGTGTGTTGGCTTCGGGATTGCCAGGGAGAGTGCAGCTAAGCCACAGGGTTTGGGGCTTGCCTCGCGAGAGGACTTGGTTCTTGCTGGTCGACTGCAGCACGAGGGCGCCCAGGAGCAGCGCCAATGTCAGCTGGCCTGGCGACAGTCGTGTCTGAAGGGTTGGGGAAGAGCCTTCCGTGTTACCAAGCATTGTACTGAATTTCCCTGTGCTGCGGAGCTTCCTGCCACATTCCTTGAGTCAGCGTGGCTCTTTTTAAATGGCATTTTCTATTTTTCCACTGGGGCAGATGCCTTTACCCAGGAATAAATTTGAAAATACATTTCAGCCTAATTAAAGCTTTGCCCACGTGTGAAGAGCTTTTCCCAGGATCTGACCCGTGGTCTCCATTGGTAAACTTAATGCTTCATCTTGACTTTTAGCTTTAGAGTCAAGCAGCGTAGCTCTGAAAGTTACCAGTGGCCTGAGTTACTCCAGGCCTAAAGTAGGTTAAATAGGTGAGGATTTTAATAAAAGTAAATTAATCTTTCTGTTGCCAACACTACTCGTCATTTTGGAGAAGCATGGCCTTCTTGGTTGACGACATGACTTCTCTGCTTTATGCCATGGATAGATAGCCTCAGAATTATTTTGAGCACTGTTTTGTGGGGAATTTCATCTGTGTAGCAGTTCGTTTCATGTCTGGGAGAGCATAGCTAAGTGGGTGTCCTCTCTGTGGACCTGAACGCGGTGGAAAATTCCCAGCCCTCACACAGACCCTGCCAGGAGCCGGAGCAGAAGAACACGTGCCCCAGGCTGCGGACACCCACGTTCCTCCCCTGCCTCTGTGCCACCCCTCTGTCACTGCTGAAGAAGCCGGCTTTCTCTTTTGCGTTTAATGATAACGTTCTAATGGTTCTATTAAACCTGTTAAGGTTTTTCTTGTTCTCTGTGGTTCCCAGTATAGACGCACTTAAATTATTTTGACTGTTTTGAGACATCGTCCCCGCAAGCTACCAGCACAGTGAGTCATTTGTGTTTAAATTTTTTTTCTGTCTCGCAGGAAATTCGGCGCCTCCATCAATACGTGAAATTTGCTGTCCAGGATGTGAATGATGTCCTGGACTTGGAGTGGGATCGGCACCTGGAGCAAAAGAAAAAACAAAAGTGAGTGAGATCTCTCAGTCACCACAGTCCAGCAGGCGTCGGTGCTGCTTTTAAAAACCATGACGTAGGAACTCTTCACTGCTTTCCCTCGTCACTGAGGCACAGCACCTGACACCCACAGCTGTGAGGAGGAGAGGTGTATTTTGGCTCACTGTTTGTAGAGGTTTCGGCCCCTGGCCGGCTGGCTCCAAGGCAGGGTGGCCCGGGAGAAGGGATGGCAAGGGAAACAGCACATGCTGTGATGCCGGAGGCAGGGAGACAGACCCTTCCAGGTCATGCTCCGGGGCCCCACCTCCTCTAGCACCGCCAGCATCATGCATTTGACTGTAAACTCATCACCTCACCCCACGCCCAGGCACCTCCCCGAAGCCCCACCTGTGGGCAGTGCGGCTTTAGGGGCGGTGGGGGGAGCTTTTGTTAGAAAAATACTGTATGACGGCCACAGTCATTTCCATGGTGGAATTTGTAGTACAGCATGGTTTATAACAGTGAAAACTGGGACTCAGCCTCATTATTCAACATCAGAGGGCTTCTCTGATGAATGCGGCATTTTCTTACTGCAGAATACCATCTAACCAATGGGCTGCATGTTCTCAAAGAAGTTACACAGAATGTGTTTCTCGTCACTGTGTGTTAGGCTCAGTAGACAAAATACGAGATCGGGGTGGTGAAATAGAAAGTGTTCTGAGTGCCCTCACGGAGGCATGCACCCGGGCAGCGCTTGGAAGCAGCTCTGTCGGTCTCCGTGGGTGTGTCTGCAGCGTGGGTTAGGAGGCATCTTCCCTGGACCCTGCCGTGTGTTCTCAGTTGTCTTGTTGAGAAAGCCTCGGTGTCAATCGTGACAGATACATGAGGAGTGCTGGGGAAGAAGAAAGCCACTGCAAAGCCTCGCCGCCTAGCCCTGGGTGGTTGGTTCCCTGCATGTGTTTTCTGGAAGGAACAGAAGGAGATGGGCTGAGGACGGAGAAGCGTTGGCCCTGAAAATGATCACTTTCTCAGCACCTGCACTCCACGCGCCCTTGTTGGAAGCCAACCCGGCCCGGGCAGTCTGCCTGTTTCCAAAGCTGTGGGGCATGGAGCTTCTCTGGGGATGGGTCGGGCCGGGCCAGGCTGGGCCTGGGAGGGCTCACAGTCAGTGTGGGGAGCAGAAGTGGGCCAGAGGCACCAAGCTGCTCGGAGACGGTGGAAGAGCCCCAGGCAGAGCCCGGTGCAGAGGCGTGGACATGGGGCGCAGACTCTACCCACTGTCCAGGGAAGGGTCCTGGGGCCTGGCCCTGTGCCCTGTTACCACCAGCAGAGCACCCTCCCTGCTCACTTGCGTGTTGCTACCCGGAGCCTGAGCGTGGCCTGGCCTGGTGGTGCGACTGCTCTGCTGCCGGTCCTGTTTCTCTTTGTTCATTAAGAAGTTGGCTTCTTACAAAGTACACGAGGCTAACCAAGAAGTAGGCTTTGTTTTCCTGTCACTGCCCTGCTGCCTTCCTACTCACCATGTCTTACGGCTTGTTCAAGTGTCCTCCCAAATCCCTACGCAGTCATGGAGGCAGCTGAGTCTAGCATTTTGTGACTGGTTTGTTGTCCAGTGCTGGGACTGACGGTGTGAGTGCTGTACCCGCCCGGGGCAGGGAGCTGGCGTACGACATAAGGGAGGGCAGGAGGTGTGCTTTTCCCCGTTGGCCCTTTCACTTTTGTCACTTGTGACTGCCATGAGCGGCTGCCCCTCAGCCACACCACCCTGCCTCCGCCAGCTGAGTATGGACTGAGACCTCCACAGACTGTACGCTAAATAAACCCTTCCTTCCTTCATTTTGGGCGTCAAGTATTTTGTCCCAGCAACAAGACAAAAGTAACCAAGACATCATGCCTCCCTGAGATTGCTTTCTGCAGTGTTCACATTCTGAAATGGTCAGTTTCCTGTTTTAGCAGCAGTCCTGTCCTCCACCCTTCTGTCAGTGTCACCCGGTCTCTGCTGAAAGCTGTTGTCAAAGCTTGTGCTGTTCTCCCCTGTCCTGAGGCGGTCACTCAGTGGCCCTCAGCCTCCCAAGGAGTCATTCACGGGAAAGGAAGTAAAACCGCAAGCTTCTGTTTTCCTTCAGTGCCTTGCTTTCCCTGAGTGCTGTTGGTACTCAACAGCAGGGAGAGCTGTGGGTCTGTAACTGGTGGAAGGCCACTCCTTCTGTGTATCTTTGTGTATTTCTCCCGAAGTTACTAGAAAAAAAAAAGTCACTAAACATCCTTAAGGATTTCTGTTAACTTGAGGAAAGATATTCAAAGACGAGCAGAAAGAGTGGTTGCTGCTTCTTGACGCAATGTGAAGAGACGCCCCTCGCCCTCCAGGGAGCCCTGTGTCCTTGTCCTTGTCTTTGTCTTTGTCCTTGTGCGTGTGCGTGTGCGTGTGTGTCTCCCCTGTGACTTACAGGGAACATAGTGTGCCCGAGGGTGCAGCTGAGCGGCCAGGTCCCATCCTTGATTCCCGCCTCCCTTCCCAAGGTTCACTGGGCTTTGGCTAATGTCCGCTCTCCTTTGCTGCAGGCCTGGCCTGCATATTTTAGGCTGCTTTGCCCTTATTCTGGCTTAGCCTCTGTAGTCCTCCGTCACCCTTTTCTTTTCTGGTAATTACCTGCCCATGGGTGGTTCGCCATCTCGCTGTTTTTACTGTCACAGTTATAGTCTTTTTTGGGGTATGGGGCTCTTTACTCGAACCATTCCTGTTTAATTTTTCTCATGGTCCCCCCCAGGCGCCTGCTCGTGCCAGAGCGAGAGACACTGTTCAACACTCTGGCCAACAACCGGGAGATCATCAACCAGCAGAGGAAGCGGCTGAACCAGCTGGTGGGCAGTCTCCAGCAGCTGCGCCTCTATAACCGCACCTTCCGGTGGAGTCTGCCCTCAGCTGCACCTGCGCAGAGCAGCACTCACAGGTATGCAGGGTGGGCGTGTGGTCGAGTGAGGGCAGGATTAATATTCAGGGAGAGACTGGGATGTTCTTAGGGTGGCCCGGATGTGGGTTAGAAAGTGACTCTGCTCTGGTCCCCGGCAAATGCCCCTCCCGCTCTGAGCCTTGGCATCCTTTTTGTAAGAGCAGAGTGCCCTGCGAGTGGGGAGCCCATGTGCGCCTTTGGGGACCATGGGGGAGGGAAGCATTGCGCCTCGGGAGACGGGGGTGGGCCAGGGCGCCACTCAGTGGTGGAGCGCTCACCTGGTGTGTGTGAGGTTCATCCCCAGCAAAGGAGAGAGAGAAAAGAAGAGAAGGTTCTCAGAGCCAGGCCTGGTGCACACTGTCATCCCAGCACTTAGGTCTCAGAGAGTTCGAGGCCAGTCTGGGCTACATGGCAAGATCGTGTCTCAGAAACCCAAAAGAGGAAAAAAACACTTGGGAGGTTGATGCAGGGGGATCATGAGTTCAAAGCCAAACTGGGCAGAGTAGTAAGAACCTGTCTCAGCAGACAGAAAAAGGGCTGGGGTAGGGCTGGGGTGTGCCTTGGGGACCAAGCGTCCCTGGATACAGTCCCCAGGATTGTCAGAAAAGCAGAAAAGAGAAGAGATAGGTATTCAGTGGGTCACAGTAAACACTAGAGTAGTAGCATTGGTTTCTTGAAAATTACCTAATGGGATTCAGTGAGCTGCCTGTCCCAAAAGCCCATGTTTGCCCTTCTGCTCTTGTGTGGAGACTTTCAGACCTTACACTTGGACGCTTCCCCCAGAAGTTAGCAAAGTGGCTCTGTGCCGTGGGCTCAGGCCCCATGTGCAGGGTATCTGCCCTCCCTGCTGTTCGGCTGGGGTGGGGTACAGCATTGCCAGCACTGTTCCCTTCGGGTTGATGACGTCCCTCGATGACTGGCGCGCTCACGTGTAGCGTGCGCACTGACCTCTGCGTGTGTATGTAGGAGGTTTATGGACCCCACGGAGCCTGGCTTCCCAGCTCCTGGCTGGTTCGTGTAACTCTGTCCTCTCAGCTTTGACAGTGACCTGGAAACCTTGAGCAACGCCTTGTTAAAAACCACCATCGACTCCCACACCAAGCCCTTGCCCAGAGTGCCAGGTAAAGGATCCTTCCTACCCATTTAGCGCTGTTTGTCCTCTTCCGGCTGCTTGTGCCTGAAAAACTGAGTCTGTCTTGCAGGTAAACTGTCCCCTGTGAAACAGACGCAGCTGAGAAACTTCCTGGCCAAGAGGAAGACGCCGCCAGTGAGATCCACTGCTCCAGGTAAAGGGACCTGGGTCTGAGCCCCAGAGCTTGCCAGGGCCTGATCCTAGGGTGCAGGGGTGTGAGTGTGTGTATGTATGTGTGACTTTTATTTCTTAATAGGGCATCCATACAACGTCCCCTCGGTCTGTTTCCAGTCTGACAGTTGCAGTAAGCAGCAGCTTATGTATGTGATGAAGTGACTCAGAGCAGTTTGGCTTCGGAGCTTTGCATCCGACAGCCATTCATGAGGCCTTGGAGGTGGTGCCGCCGAGCTTGGGCCTGGCCTCCTAGCTGTTCTGGCTGCATGTTAACATTCCATTGAGGAGAAGGGCTTCTTTGCTTAAAAAAAGAAAAAAAACCAGATTAGCAGTGATGATTAAAAGTATTTTACTAGAAAGAAGCTGGGCCTGATGGCACACACCTGTAATCCCAGCACTTTGGAGGCTAAGGCAGGAGGATTGAAGGTTCAAGTCACACCTGGCAATTTACTGAGACACCCCCAATCTCAAAATAAAAAAAATAAAAGATGTTGGGATATAACTTAGTGGTAGAGTGCCCCAGGTTCAATCCTCAGTACCACAAAGATAAGAGAGAACTGGCAAAAGAATATTTTGCTGGAAAGGAATCATGTAGTGATTTTTTTTTTAAAATTAGCCATTATCTACATAATTGCCTTTTTTTTTTTAAGTCATTTATTGGGGCCAGGGGTATAGCTCAGCGGCGCAGCGGCTACCTGGCAAGCTCAAGGTCCTGAGTTCAATTCCCAGTATCCCCCCCAAAAAAAATTTTTGTCATAATTTGCTTTAGTTTAATGTCCAAATTTGCATTTCTTTATTGAAATTCTGAGTTCGTTTTCTTTTCATGCTAGCATTTTGGTGAAATCTGTTAAAGTAGCTCCAATTTAGTCTTACTATATCATGATTTTTTTCTTATTGCATAGGACTAAGTTAGGTAAGTAATGGTCACAGACAAGTAAATTTTTAAGTAACTGTTTCTTTGTGTTTTTTTGGTAACTGAGGAAAGTTATAGAAAACTGTAATAAATAGTTTACAACTTTTTTTTTTAATCTCTGAAGCCAGGTATGGCCTCAACTATGACGTTCGGCTTACTTTTTTACTTTGCATATGTAAATCTGATTTTTTGAAAATGATTTGGGAATTACAAAAACATTTACAGTTTTGTGTTCTGATTTTTTAAGTTAAAAATTCACAAGCCCTTGTTTTAAAAATATAGAACATTAATGTTGGTGAGGATACGAAGCATTTAGAACGCTGCACACTGTCGGTGTGAACGCAGACTGGTGCGGCCTCTGTGCCAGACTGCTGCATGTTTGGAAATAGCCAGGCATGGTGGTGCACATCCATAATCTCTGCACTCCGGAGGCTGAGGCAGGAGGATCACAAGTTTGAGGCCAGCCTGGGCTCTGTAGCAAAACCCTGTCTCAAAAAACAAAAAATTAAAAATACCATTCCACTTCTGGATAAGTACTCCAGAGTTTATTATTATATGTGCTGCCCAAGTGAGCCCAGTACTCCAGAGTTTAAACCAGGGCTTCACAGAGACATTTCTGCACACGTGTCTATAGCGGAATTGTTCCCTGGGTGCCAAGACGTGGGAGCAGTGTGTCCATGGCCTTAGGAAGTTCTGTCTGCGCTGTGGTGCAGATGAGCCGGCCCGAGTGTCACAAGGGGCAGAGCCTGTCTGATAGACTTCTCTAGGAGGCTCTCAGAGAAGTCAAAGTCCTGAGCTCAGAGAGGAGAGCGGCCCCGCCCTGGGGCGGGGAGGTGTTACCCAAATACAAATGGTTCCCAGGTGGATGGGGAGCATCCCGTCATCCCCCCAAGAGCCAGAAGCCACTGTCACTCAACCAGCCCTGGTGTCGAGCGCTTGTCTGGTGGCTGAGGATTTCCTCCGAGCACCTGGTGCACGACCCTCTGAGCCCCGACTCTGGCCTTCTCTGCACAGCAGACTCCTCAGGGGTGACATGGGGGGTCCTCTGCCATTCACTGCCCATAGCCAGCCCTGCTCTGCATCGCTGACCACAGGTTCCTTCCCAGGACAGGCGGCCGGTGAGCAGGAGAGGCTCTGAGCACCCGCCCCCATCTCACCCACCCTAAAATGAGACTCAGTGCTCAGGACTGTTCTTTTTCTGCATTCTCAAGCTGTGCTGACCAATACAGAACCTTATTTAAATTGTAATAAATTTATTTTACTTTATTTATTTATTTATTTATTTTTGGTACTGGCGATCAACTCTCAACCTCGTGCCTGCCAGAGAGACGGTTACACCACTGAGCTAAATCCCCAGCCCTATTTTTTGAGACAGGGTCTCACTATTGTAGTTCAGGCTGGCCTTGAACTCACTTTGTAGCCCAGGCTGGTCTCAGACTCACAATGATCCTCCTGCCTCAGCCTCCCGAGTGCTGGGATAAAAGGCATGCGCCAGCATACCTGGCTTGTAATGAATTTAAGTAAGAAATTTAGTTCTATAATCTCCTAGCTACACTTCAAGTGCAGAGCAATTACACGTGTGTACTGGTGGCTGCTATAATGACAAGCACAGGCTTACGACACTTCGTCATTGGTTCAATCTAGACCAGGGATTGGCTGGCTTTTTTATTTTAATTTTTGTTGTTGTTGTTGTTGTTGTTGTTGTTGTTGTTGTTTTTTGAGACAGTCTCACTGTTTGTTTTTGGCTGGCCTCAGACTCGCAGGAGTCCTTCTGTCTCAGCCTTCTGAGTGCTGGGATTACAGGCATGCACCACCATGCCTGGCCTCTTAATGTTCTGTATGGGGAATATGTACATCTTTTGTTAGATTTATTCTAATAATATTTTTTGCATTCCTTTTTCAAGGTATATGTTTTATTCCTTAAAATTTTATGTTGGGTACAGATTATAGAAGTACATTTTATTTTTGCATATTGACTTTTGCCAAGAGCCTTGCAAAATTCATTTGTTCTAATAAAGTCTGTAGCTCTTCCTTAAACTTATAGCTATGGAAATGATTCCATCGTCCATGGATTCTGATGCTTTTGTTTTTGTTTTCCCAATCTGAATTTCTTTTTCTTACCTTACTGCACTGCCTAGTTTTGGTTCAGCTTGGTGTTTTGAGATAGGGTCTCACGTGTTGTTTAAGCTGGCTACAAAGTCAGAGTGATCCTCCTGCCTCAGCCTCCCAAGGGTTGGGATCACAAGTGTGCACCACCAGGCCCGGCTGCCTGCTTGGTGTGTCCAGTGCAGCATCCCATGAAGGTGTCGCGTGGGTGTCCGCACCATGATCTCAGGACCTCTCTCCGCGGCGCACCTCACACGAGGCTGCTGAGTCTGTGAGGTGGCTCCGCGGCCACGGCTTTCCAGCCCCCACCCCAGCGCTCTCCTTTCCTAGTAAGACTCTCCGCCTGTGGGAGACAACTCGAGCGGATCCCCTTGAATGCAGAACAATTGCTGCAACTTTGATTATATCAAAATTTATTTCCTTATGTTGATGTATACAGAGCTGACTATGGTATTTTCTTCTCTCTTCAATTGGATCTAAGCATTGTAAATAAGGCTAGCTGAGGTACAGATATGTAATCTCTAAAGCCAGTGTCCTGTTGCCTCCCATAGTGATCTCTATAAAATATATAGGCACAGCGGGATGGCAGAGCCAGTGAGCTCCAGGAATGTCAACTGGGTATGAGCCTGGAGAAAGAGGCTATGAGTCCCCAGGGCGTAAACTTTACATATCAGAAGCAGGTACTGGTATGTAGTCTTTAAAGCCATCAGACAGTGTCCTGTTTCCTCCCAAAGTGACCTTTGTAAGATGTATAAAGCACAGCGGGATGGCAGAGCCAGTGAGTGAGCTCTGGGAATGTCAACTGGGGATGAGCCTCGAGAAAGAGGCTGTGAGTTCCCAGGGCATAAAGTTTGCATATCAGAAACCAAAGCAGCAGCCTCCTAAAACAATCCACTTGCTATCTTGATTGGGTTATGCAAATTGAGCCCCTAGCATATCTTCATCTGCATTTTGCAGAGATACCTTTCTCACTACCTTGCTAGCCAGCTCAAGTTACTCCCGCCATCCTCACTGTCACTCATCCTCAAGCCACCTCCTTGCTTCACTAGTTAATAAATTCTGGGAGAGGCCTAGGATCAAGGCCTTTGTCCGCATGTCCTCACGAGGATTGGACTTAGGACCCCTTGGCTGTCCTTAACCTGGAATATGTCTCAGAATCTTTACTCTCGCCGTGGGTTGCATTGGAGGTGGTAGATTAGAATTAACTTATCGGGATTCCAATAACGTCTCAGTGGATTTGTAAATAGAACTTCTTAGATTGTGAGAAAGACTAGACAAAGAATTTCAGTAGTTGGGTTAGTGTGCTCATTATTTGGTATTACAATATCCGCCAGTGCCAGAAGCGGGGTCTCCTCAGTCCCAGCAGGAGGGATACCCATTTGCTGGGCAACTGAGCCGACCAGCTCTGGTTTTCTACAGCGGGCTCACTGTCCCCAGAGAAGGTGAATGGCAGTAAAAACTGGAGCGAGCCCCTTTATAAAGCAGATCTCAGGAGTCACGCAGTTGGGCCGGTGCTCCTTTCCACCAGCTCATGGCTGGAAAGCCTTTGTCCTTACCAACCCTCAGGAGCAAGGGTTGCCGAGAAACCGTGGAGGACACCATGGCCCCAGGGAGCACAGGGTTGGCATTCATGTCTTGTGGATGTCCTGATGTGCTCTCGCAGTCATCGGCTTCCGGCAGCCCCAGCTCCGTGGATAGAGGTTAGACCAGCAATGCGGGGGCTGGCCAGGCCGCGAGGCCCGTGCAGCCGTGAGCTGGGGCCCTCATCTCCAGGTGGGGTCCTCGAGTCCTGGCCCATGAGCCAGTGCCACCCAGTCCTTCTCTTGCCTGTCCCCCGCCATCCACCACATCTCTGCTGGCCTCTTCTCCGTCGCTCTGCCTCTGCGACTCTTGAGAGTTTGCCGAGCTTGACTGGGCCACCCAGGAGGCCTCCCTATTTAAAGGGAGTGAGTGGGTGAGAGGCCTGAGCTGTCCCTGCAGAATCCCTTCTGCTCCTCATGTAGCCGTGTGTGTGGCACTGGGGACAGAGGTCAGTTCTGCCTGGCGCAGCTTGAAGTCTGACACGGCAGTGTTGAGGTCTCAGGTAACAGCAGTCTCTAGCTCAGAGGGTGAGCCGGAGGATTGAATGGACAGTGCAGATAGATGGCATCAAGCGGGCCCTCGGTAGGGGTCACCTGCAGTTCTGCTGGTGACGTGGTGGCTACGGATGGAGTTTCGGTGACCCGATGCATGCTTATGTGCCTCAGAGTCCTTTAGCACAGTATACTCTGCTAGAATTTTCTGCGAATTACCTAAATGTTTCGTACTCATGGTGCTCAGCATAGTAGCCACTAGTCCTATGTGGCCAGTGACCAGGTGAAATGTGGCCAGTGCCCCTAAAGAACAGAAGTTGTTACTTGGTTGTTTTTTTGTTTGTTTGTTTGTTTGTTTGTTTGTTTTTGAGGCAGGGTCGCACTATGTAGCTCAGTCCTGCCTTGCGCTCGCGTTGTAGCCCAAGCTGGCCTCAAACTCACAATGCTCCTCCTACCTCAGCCTCCCGAGTGCTGGGATTAAAGATGTGTGCCACCATGCCCGGCTCTGTTGTTACTTATTTACCTTTAACTACTTTAAATTTAAATAACCGCACACAGCTAGAGGCTACCAAATAGCCCAGCGCAGGCCCAGCACATAGCATTGGTTTCTGGGTACTGCACGTAGAGTGTGACATTAAATCTTAGAGTGACGTCTGGTAGCACAGGCAAGTGTGTCAGTGGTAGCAACACTGCTCTGAATAGCTTGGGAAGGAGAAAGGGCTAGGCATCGTCTTTGGCTTTTGTTTTTTCCAATATATAGGTAGTCACATGTACGCTGGAATTCATGGAAGAAGGTAATATGACCAAAGCCTTACTTCATAATTTAAAGACAGAAAAAAGGCTGAGAAGCCAGGATTAGATTGGGGCCTGCACAGTCCGTGTGTAAACCTGACGATGGATCCCAGAGAATCCCCGGGCAGAGCTGAGGTGTCTGAGCTGCTCCCAAGGGGACCGTCCTGTTTGCACCTGTTCGGGCAGTGTTGTCTCTGCAGGGTGCTGGGAAGTGGCAGAGACGGTGGACCTGTACCCCTGCCCTGGAAGCTTGGTGTTGACTTTTCCCATACGTGATTTTCTGCTGGTGGGAGCTTCTGGTGAGGGCTCTAGGTTCTTGCCTTTCCGCCAGCATTCATTGTGTCTCCCGCTCTTTCTCATTCTTTAGTTGGACAGCCGTGATGTCCTCGTCTTACACAGCTTGGTTTTTTAGAGGCCCTTGTGAGCACAGACCCCAAACTATTTTCGTTCGCACGTAGCAATAGCTGCTTCCACTTAAAAGCGTAATCACTGGCTCGTGGGACAAACTGGGTGTGCCCCTTCCATGGTGCAGCCACCCGCAGGGCTGCAGGCTTGCTGTGAGTTGTCTAATCTGCGCCTTGTTGGTCCCCTGCAGCCAGCCTGTCTCGATCGGCCTTCCTGTCGCAGAGATACTATGAGGACCTGGATGAAGCCAGTTCCACGTCATCTGTCTCCCAGTCTCTGGAGGGGGAAGAAGTGCGGGCATCCTGCAAAGACGAGGAGGCAGCTGTCCTGGGCCCCCGGCACGCACCTGTGGTCCGCACGCCTTCCATCCAGCCAGGTCTCCTGCCCCAGGCGGTGCCTTTTGCCAAATCTCATCTGGGCCATAGCTCTTTGCCTTCCGCTGTGGGAGCACCATGTAAGTCAGAAGGGAGCTGCTCCCTGTTGGGTTTCCAGCCAGCAGAGCGAGCATGCCTGTGCTTTGGATGAGAACCCCGATCAGTTCGGGCATGTCTGCCTCTGTCCCAGAAATTAGGGGTTCAGAAGGAACACGCTCCCCTTGAAAGCAGTGCGCAGGTCACAGGGAGTACGAACCTCCACGAGGTTCCACACTGTGACAGTGTTAGTGTGGGGTCCAGCTTGTCCTTACCAGGGGAGAAGGGGCAACTCCTGTGGCCCCTAAAAGTGCAGCAGTGCCGAGGTCCCTGAGGGACCCGCAGCAGCTCTGTGACCTTCAGTGCAGTGTCAGGGCTCTGAGTCAGTAACTTCAAGCAGAGAAGAGTGCTTTCATGAGAGGGGTTGGGGGTTGATGTATCCTGGTGTCACAGCCACTTGTCCATCAGGGTGAGAGCAGGTGATCGCGTACCGTGCTTTGGCGCGAGCAGAGTGGGCACGCAAGCCACACCTGCTGTCTGGAAGATGCAGGTGCCAGCCTCGCCGCCTACTGGTAGTTTTCTGTTAAAACTTAAGAGTTTAATTTCAGCCCCTGGAACTGTTTGACGGTCCCTTTCCTCAATTCATCTTTCTTCTCCCCTCAGTGTCTACGTCTGCTAGCAAAGTTATTCCTCAGGGGGCTGACAGCACCATGTTGGCCACGAAAACTGTGAAGCATGGGGCTCCTGGGCCCGCCCACCCCATCGCTGCTCCCCAGGCAGCCGCTGCTGCCGCAGCCCTCAGGCGACAGATGGCCAATCAGTCGCCAGGTGAGCGCTCGCCACACAGCTGCAGGTGGCGGGAAAAGCAGGCTGGCTTTACCACCTCCAGAAGGGAAGGCTGCGGCATCCTCAGCCCGGCAGGCAGAGGCTGGTCGGAATGGTTTCCTTTCAAGGGGACGTGTTACAACGGCCACGTGGTAGCCACCTGGGAAATCAGTGGCATTTTGGGTCATGTCCATAATCCCTGCTTTTGACTGATGTTTGCTGTGAGCCCTAAAATTAATCTTTGCAGCCAGGTCATCTGATAATGTTAGAAACATTTCATAGTATCTTATGGTTCCCGTCGACCCCAGGATGGTGGGCATTAGTGGGCTCATTCTGCACTCCGGCAGCGTCAGAGTCATTAGAAGTGAAAGTTACCCGACAAGTGAGTAGCAGAACCCAGACGCCACCCCTGTGCTCTTTCTGCCTCATCCCAGCTTTTCCTTAGCATCGTAAATTCAGCCTTTCTAGGTGGACACTAACGAGCTAAGGTTTTGTTAGTGGTTTGTGGCAGCACCAGTTTTCTCTACTAGGATGTAGTAATGCGGATGGAGGCCCCCAGGACTTCAGTTATCACTGCTTACCTATTGTACAGTGCGGTGGTTCTCAGCTTCCCTTAGCTTCTGAAACAGTCGGCCAGGTCACCGGCATTCCGTGGACAGAGGCCAAGAATCCGCAGACAGACCTTATAGTACTCAGGACAAACCACGGCTCAGGGCTCGTGTGCCACTAGCGCCACACTAGGAAAGTGATTAATCCAAGGGTTTTCATCTCAGGAAGACTGAAGAGATGTGTTGACTTGATTTAGGCAAAAGGAATTACCATTAAGCAGTGATAAAGATTTTTAAGAAATGTTAAGATATTAAAACTTTTAAGGCACCTGAGTAGACACTGAAAAGGAAAGAAGATAACTTTGTAAGGCACCTTTGAGCTTTCAGGAAATGAAATTCTTTGATGGTCTCTCTGTTTTGTGGACCAAACCGAATCTTGGCATCATGCCACCAATCAGGCCCCAAAGCCAGTTGATTATTTGTAAACTTAGAAATCTGCCAAGATTTCAGAGTATTCTTATCTCAGCAGGAGGTGAAGATAAATTCTGTTTCTACACAAAGAAGGCAAAGGAAGTTAGAAGGCAGGGCAAGATAAGCCTGAGGTCCCATCTCCAGAACCAGTGGTTAGCATTAGACCTCCAGAGTGTCAACCCTGGAACCTGATATCATTAAAAACAAAAAGTTAAACCACACACCTTGCTTAACAGCATAACCACACCAGGCGTGGCTGTGCACACCTGTTATCACAGCATTTGGGAGGCTGAGGCAGGAGGACCACAGAAAAGTACAAGGCCAGCCTTATTTCTAAGGTGCAGGCTCACCTGAACACACAGAGGGGTACGGGTATTCTTAGGTACCATGTGCTGGTTACTTCTGAAGAAGAGGATCAGGGTCCCCTCAGTTGGTGCCCTGCCTGGGAGGCAGAGTTAGCAGGAACCTGAGAGCCTGGCACAGGCTGTCACAGTAACTCAGTGCAGAATGCCATGAGTCTTTGGCAGCAGAGTGGAGCAGGCCTCACCTACCTCTGCAGCCATTTCTTAATCAGGCCTCTCCCTCATTGTCATTCTTGTCCAAGGTCTGTGCCCGTGTTTTTCTCCAGTGTCTGTCTGGGTCACCAAGCCGTGAGCTTCTTCAAGGAAGAAATGACCCTTCAGGCAGCTACTGCGTCCTCAGCACTGCACAGAACCTGCCGCGTCCCGAGCCCAGGGGCCGGGGACAGGTGGTTGGGTGGGAAGACCTGTGCCCGAGGCTGCCCGTCCTCTGGCCTTTGCTGCCCTTTCTGAGTCTTGACTTGGCTGCAGCAAGCTGGCCGCGTGCCCTCACCCGCGCACCGCCGCCTTTCACGGCCTCACACCCTGACTTTGTCGGTGGTGGGGCGGCCCAGGTCTTGCCGATGTCCTGCGTGGTGAGGCTGCAGCTGCCCCAGGTCACGTCCCGGTCATTCATCTCTGCGCGACTGGAAGTTGGGCGCCTCACTGAACTAATATGATTCTCTCGCCTCCATTTCCGTAGCTGTCAGCGCTCTGACCGAATCGACTCTGAAGAACGTGCCTCAGGTGGTCAATGTGCAGGAGTTGAAGAATAATCCCACAGCTCCAGCTGTAGCAATGGGGTACGTTCGCACCTTCTGTGTGTCCCCAAGGGCCAGGTGTCCTGCAGTGTGGAGGAGCTGCTGCCCCGAGGGAGCAGCACTGCTGTGTCCCTGAGGCACAGCCCTGCCACATCTGCCTGGCCCCTCCTGAGCCTTTAAAGCCTGCCATGGTGCGCCCTCAGCTTGCTGCTGCCTGTGTGTAATTCTCGTGCAGGACTTGTTAGGCTTTTTGTTTCATTTTGTTTTATTTTTTTGAGATAGGAGCTCGCTATGTAACCCAGCCTGGCTTGAGGTCTTCAGTAGTCCTGCCTCAGCCTCTCAAATGCTGGGATGACAGGTGTGCACTGCCACGCCTGGCTTGGTTAGGTTATTAAGTGAGGTGGGTGGTTTGACTTTTTGTTTTTAATGCTCTCAGGTTCCAGGGTTGACACTAGTTCTGGAGATGGGAGCTCAGGGTTGTCTCGCCCCGCCCTCTGGCTCCCTTTGCCTTCTGTGTGGAGGACAGCCGGCTCCCGTGTGCCCAGCCTCCCGCCTCCCTGCACCCTGGCTCCCGGAGCGAGCTCGCCTCCCTTCCAAGTCGGGCAGAGGGTGAAGGTGTTACCTCCTACTCTGGGCAGTGCACAGCTTGTGGCGCCTGCTATCGTCCCCTGCTCTGCGGCATGGTCTAGCCTCCCAATGCCAGCGGCCAGCTGAGGGACATTGCCCTGGTTCGGGAGCGCAGGGCCAAGGAGCAGTGTTTCGGAGCTGGTGTCTGGCAGCTCCTGCCACGCCCTCTGCCGCCCCCAGAGTGACGCACTGGCGCTGCTTCCCCTTTGAGGGTGGCACTGCTTCCTGTCTCCAGGTGGCCCATGTGCTGGCACTGCCTGTCCAGGGAGGGTTTTAGTTAGCTCAGGGCCATCCTGACAATGACAAGACAGGCCTTCCACCTTCCCGTGTGGCCGTGACCTTGGGGCCGCAGAGTGCAGTTGTGAGCTCGCTCACAGAAGGCACTGCACCTTCGAGTTTGGGAATCGCACATTCCTGTTGTAGGGAGGCAAGGGGGTGCCTAGCTGGAAATGCAGCGTGTGGTCACGGCGGGACCAGTACAGCAAGACTTTGTGCTTGCCAGGCAGGCACTCTGCTGTTGCTATAGCCCCCGCCCCATTGCCTGTTTTTTAAATGGGTCATTTTTCTTTTTACTGCTGATTTTAAATGTTCTTTATCTAATCAGATTTCAGTCTTTTTTTCTCCCATTTATTGGCTTGTTTTTCACTTTCTTCATATGTCCTTTGACACACAGACTTTTCTATTTTGAAATCCAGTTTGTTTTTCCTCTTGTTGCTTCTGTGGCTTAGGTGCTGTTTAAGAACCTATTGCCTGACTTAAGGCGTGAGATTGGCATCTGTGTTTGCGTGTTACCGTCTTAGCTCCCATGTTTAGGTGTGTGCTCCATGCAGTTCATCTTTATAAATGGTGTGCAGAGTCATTGTCATTCTTTTGGATTTGTATGTCCAGTTCTTCCGGCACCGTTTCTTGAAGGCTCTTCTGTCCCCCACTGGATTGTATTGACAAGGATTTGTCAGATTGATTGGTCTTCAAATGCTCAACCCCTCCTTGGTAATGATATGTTCTTGCCCTTTTGTGCTTTTGATATAAACTTGGACTTGATTTGTTAAAGTTTTAAGGTCAGGGTACTAGGGATTGAGCCCAGAGCCCTAGCACTAAACTGCATCCTCAGCCCTCTTTGCTTCTATTTTAAGAGTTTCTCACTGAGTTTCCCAGTGTGCTTGAACTTGCGATCCTCCTGCCTCAGACATCCAGAGTACTGGGCTTGCAGGTGTGTGCCACTGGGCCTGGCAATGAGTCTCTCACTTTTAAAGCCTTTTGAAAGTTGGAATAAATGAAAGAATGAGTAGTTGACCCTTTTCATAATAATAGGTTACTACTTACCCTACTAAAGTCCATTTAGGCTGCTAAGAAAACGTCCTGTGTAACGTTTTAATGCTTCACAATTTAGCAACCCCATTTTATAACTGCCACTTTACACTTGGAGTTGAGTTTTGTTTTAATTGTAGAGCAGTGTCAAGATGAATTTCTGGTATCTTTCAAGTCCATCTTGCTAGAAGGTCATTACTCCAACAGCATCCAAAACAGTGACTCTGAGTAGGCTTTTCCCTCCTGTGAACATTTCTGGCTGTTGATTTCCATTGTTTTGTCTGCGATCGTGCTGAGCCTTCGAGCATATTTACTTGGGAGTAGACTGTGCTCTTCTGTTTACCCTTTTAGGGCAGAGTGGAGGTTTCTTGGGTGCGTTGTATCAGCTGGTGTATCCGCCGGCTGCTCCGCACAGCGTTCTCTGCAGGGGGTCACACGGCCCAGTGTGTAGGTACTTCGAACCCTAATTTTGTGCTTGGGAATTTAGAGTTCCCAGGAGATCATTATCACAGTAAATAGAACAATTGTTATACTCAATTGAGTATTTGCCTGCTTTAATTTACCACCATGTGGGAACTAAATTTGGAGTATAAAAAATTGTCAAAGATGTGAATAAATGGCCACTTTTAGTTTTAGTTTCCTTTTTGTTTGTCTCTGAGAAAAAAACAAGAGTCAGCTTTCCTCCGCGGTCCCATGGGCTCAGATCGTTCCTCCAGCAAGGCTGCTGGGTTCACCCAGGGAGCCCCCTGGAGCTGCTGGAGCGAGGCCTCGAGCCACTGGGCTGCCTTCCTCCGGAGAGGGTGCCGTCACAGCTGCTCCCAGCTCCTGGAGAGGTTGCCGGGCGTGGCTTCCCTGGAAGGGTCTGCTTTTCCCCTCTTATCTGATAGGGTCTGATAGGGTCCCTCAGGAGCCCTCACGTGTGGGTGAGGGTGAGTCCGGGTGAGGGCAAGTCGTTGATAATTTTCCTCAGGGAGGCACAGGCTTATCTTCCCACTTTAAAGTTGTTTTTTGTCTTTAAGTATTAGGGACCGAACTCAAGGCCTTCACCCTGAGCCAGAGCCCAAGCTCTTGTTTATTTTTTATTTTATTTTGCGCCTGGATCTTGAGTTCTTAGTCACCCTGCTGGGCTCAGACTTTAATCCCCCTGCCTGAGCCCCCCAGAGTTCTGGGATTACTGGTGTGCACCACCACATCAAGCCCCAGGTTAATCTTTTGGTAGAAAATTAAAAATAATTCTCCCTAAATTTAGGAAGAGTTATGAAAAACCAGATCCTACAGCTGTGCCTGCTGCCCGTACCATTCAGAGGAGCTCTGGGCTGAGCAGAGCCAGAACTTCCATCTGTGGGCTCCCCGTGTGTCAGCCCGAAGCTGCTGTGCTGGCGGTCCGGGCGTGCGGTGTTCAGGGTTAACAGGAGGTGGTCTCCCTGCACGTAGGGCTCGCTGCGCCGTCCCCAAGCGTGGGGAGCATGGAGCAGCAGCACGTTTGAGTCCCTGGAACCCCGACTGGGAGCTCCAAGTCCTCGCAGTCGCTGCTGTGGGAGACTGACAGCTCTTCTTAGGGTCGCTCCCTGGAGCTGTGTGTGGCAGCAGACCGCGTCTGTCCCACGGATCCTGCTGAACATTTCTTCCAGGCCTGGAAAAGACAGCTCGCAGTTCCCAGCATGGTAGGATGGTGGTGGACTGAACGACGGGGATCGCTCTCCAAATAAGAAAAAGATCTAGTTCTAAAGTGCCTTACAGGAAGGAAATACATTTTAAGGTCACCACTTTGACCTTTGTACTAAAACCCCAAATTTCATTTAAAAAAAACTTATTCAGCAATCAGCAAAATGTCAAATGAGTTTGCCTGGGACTGTGGACCTCTGTGTTCTGCCCCCAAATCGCTGTCCCTTATTAGACAGAAACTTGACCCAGGGACAAACGTGCTCCTCACACTACCCTGTCTGAGTGGACGCTTTGTGTTTTTCAGGTCTTCAGTGCCGTACTCCACCGCCAAAACGCCCCACCCCGTGTTGGCCCCGGTGGCTGCCAGCCAAGCCAAGCAGGTACCATCGGAGGGCGGTGGCAGCTGCTAGAGCTCCCTGACCCCTTCCTCACAGTGCGCTGCCAGCCAGGGCAGGCAGGGCGGGCCGGCAGGGGGGCAGGATGGGCGGGCAGGGGAGCAGGTGGGCAGGCAGGCAGGCCCTCGCCCTGTCCTCCCAAGCCCCGAGACATTCCGCTCCAGTCACCTCGCGTTAGAGCTCTCCCCGGGGGGAGGGGCGCTCTGGCTTACAGGTTACCCTCACTGAGCTTCATCTCAGCCGGCCGAACCCCCGTGTGTGTGCCCCAAGGCTGTCTCACTGCACTGTGTGGCATCAGCAGCCTCCAGGGGCCAAGCCACTCGCCCTCTGCCGCAATCAGCTTCTCTGAGGCTGCCTGATCTCACTGATGTTACGTCCGGCTCCAGGCCCTCGCCTGCTAAGCAGTGCCTACTACAAAAATAGGTCACATCGTAAACAGTGCAGATGAAATTGCAGGAGACACCTGAAGGTGGACCGCGCTAAGTCTGGAACTCATCCTGAGGAAACCTGGCTTCTCTGCCACGCTTCCACGTTCGCTGAGACAAGTCGGTCTAAATTGCATTCAAGATCAGAGTTTGAGACTGAACGTCAGAGCTCGCCTGTTGTGGGTTCTTTCTGAAACGGGACCCTGTTCCTTAGTTTGCTGTGACCTAAAATGGCATTTATGAGATGTGATCAATTATGTGGTGAATGTTTAAATTTTTTAAAAACTTGCTATAAAAGACGCCACCATTAATCCCCCTCAGTGCACACTTGCCCGTCATTCTTGCCACTTTCTGAAGCACACTTGGCGGC
This sequence comes from Dasyprocta punctata, assembly GCA_004363535.1. Taxonomy (NCBI): domain Eukaryota; kingdom Metazoa; phylum Chordata; class Mammalia; order Rodentia; family Dasyproctidae; genus Dasyprocta; species Dasyprocta punctata. The sequence goes on from RJWM01011479.1 coordinate 32,664, forward strand.
CTCTTTCCTGTCCTCAAGAGGCGCGGTCAGAAGCAGTGAGCACTGCAGCCGTGCACCGTGCTACGGGAAGCCAGCGCCGGGGAGCACGCCACCATGGCCTCACCTCTCTCACGGGGCCTGCCCTGTGTGCCGCTGGCTTCTCCCCAAAGCCAAAGTGACTGAGCAGAATGTTTGAATGGACCCAGGACTTCCTTTTCAGGAAGGAGGACTTAGAGCTGCTACAGCAAGTGGCGAGAATGGGGGGTCAGTGTTGAAAGCAAGGGGATTGATGGCGCTGCTTCTTTCATTGTAACTAAAATCCCATCACCGTGCATTTTTGATAATACTCGTAAGGTTTTAACTCTCTCGCCCCTGGGGGACACAGGAGAAGCATGAACCGTGGCTGATGAGTGTAGGAACACTGGAGAGGGAAAGCCTGATTTTGCTTGTAAACCTATTGTAAATTCACAGAGGGCTGGAACTGTTTCCCACCCAGCTCATTCACTCATTCACCTGGGAAATATCCCAGCGCCTCTTGTGAGGCGGGCGCTGTGCTAGGCACCGGGAAAACGGCTCCGAACCGGACAGGGCTGGCAGCCTCCCTGGCACTAGTAGAATCTCCCTCTTTGATCTCAAGGCCAATCTTGTGGGTGATTGACTTAAATTCTGACTTGCTTTCTCTCCCTCCACCACCTTTTTCTTTTTGTAATTAAGCCAAATGAACGTCCTTATGCTTGCTTAGTTTATGTTTTTACATTTACATTTCCCATGTTCCCTTAGTCCAAGCAGGGCTCATGATTTATCCAAAGTATCTTATGTTCTGTCACAGGGCTCTCTGATGAATTCCCTGAAGCCATCCGGACTCACGCCTGTGTCCAGTCAGTTGTCACTTGCTGATAAAGGCTCAGGTCAGTTTGCGTCCTTGTTTTAGTGACAGAAACACCTAATACAGTTTTGCTCTGGGCCACTGAGGCAGTCAAGTTCAGAGGTCATGCCGGAAAGGCCTCAGCTGATGGAGAATTTCTAGGACATTAGTGAGCCACTCAGCAGCTTCTGAAGTTTTGAACTGAGTTTGAAAAGCTTCCAAACAGCAGGGGAAAACCTTTCTTCAAGTTGTTTCCCTAGGAAGCAGCAATAGCTTGTCTTCCGCCTTGTGGGGAGGGTTAGGAGTGTTGCACTATTTCCTCTAAAAGGAGTAAAAATTCCCTGGCTCACAGCGACAGTTCAGAAGCCAGTGAAAGGGAGCAGGGATTTGTTAGTGGAAGGCCATGGAGCAGGCATTGTATAAGAAGTCAGCGTGACGGGACTCAGCTTCGCAGGCTTGCCCGGCGCGCGTTCCAACGTGATTACTCTTAGGTCAGCGAGCTTCACAATAGCTGTGGTGTGATGAGCACGGCTGGCTTTGCCCAAGCGGGCCTGCAGCACTGCTTTTCATGTGGGTCCTCCTCAGTGTTCCCTCTGGGCTCTGTTCCTGCAGCCCCTCCTCCAGCTCAAAGGATTCTCTGCCTCAGTGACTTTGTGTGGCCTTCAGCCTGTGTTGTCACTGCCACGCTCAGGACTCTGGTTTGTAGCTTGATTGACATTCTCAGTGGGCCTACAGCTAATGGTGCACAGTCGCCATCCGCTGCCCGCGGCTGCTGCTCAGTCATATGGTGATTCTGACTTTCCCCCTTCTGCAGAGCTTTCTCTCTGGCTGTTGGGTTTACTCCTCCCTCCACAGATACTCCCTGTACTCTGGAGAAAACCATTCTTGTGCAAGACACAGCTGAGCTCTAAGATTCAGATTAATGTGAAGCCACATCCAGCGCCTACCGGCTAGGACCTAAGCCTTGAATTGTTTAGGAGTCAAACGAAGAAATGTATTTCTATGTTTGCTGGTAGTTTAGAAAGATCGGGCCAGGGATATAGCTTAGCAGCACAGCACCTGCCTGGCAAGTGCGAGGTCATGAGTTCAATTCCTGGTACCAAAAAAAAAAAGAAGGATCACATATCTTAACTTTTCTCAAGGACTCCATTAGCGAGCCCTTTTTCCTCTTCAAGTTAAGGGACTTTGTTTCGTGGGTCAATAGGCGAGTACTGTGACTCACAGAGAACGCTGTGCGATTTACCACTCCGCGATGACGGGAAGGCCTGCCTGCATTGCCAAGCATTTGTCCTTTCATTTGCTGGAGAATCCGAGTTTGAAAAAAAAGTATTTTTAGCCAGGCATGGAGGCACCTGCCTGTAATCGCAGTACTCAGGAGGCTGAGGCAGGAGGATCGTTGCAAGTTCCCAACCAGCCTGGGCTACAGAGTGAGTTCGAGGCCAGGCTGAACTACGTAGCAAGACCTTGTCTCCAAAAAAAAGAGAGACAGAGAGCATTTTTCTTTTGGGAGGAAAGCTTCCCTGAAAAATCCCAAGTTTGTAGAAAGTTTCTTTTTTAGTGTTTCTGAAACCTCTGCTGAATAGTTCTCTTATTAATAATGGAAATGCTTTCATTGTTTTTGTATGATAAAACTACTGCATATCAGCGCTGGTGATGTAGCTCAGTGGTAGCAGGCTTGCGTTGCTGTGAACAAGGCTCTGGGTTCAATCTCCAGTACTGCAAAAGGCAAGAGAGGGAGGGAGGGAAGAAGGAAGGAGAGAAACTATTACATATCCACAAGAAGAACCTGTGTCGCAGAGATCTGTAGCATAGAAGACGAAGGCTCCTCTGTAAATTCCGTATTTGAGTGGTAATAACCCTTAGCAGTTTCATGCCTGGCTCACAGTTGATTGCTTTCTAAACAATAGCGGACCAGGCCTGTTCCTGCTGGGCTTAGAAGCTGTGTCCCCAGAGCATCCCTGCTGGCTCCCCAGGCCTGGTACAGAGGCACCTTCTCATTTCAGTGACCACCCAGGACACATGGTGTGGCTCCCCGTTGTCCCACATTTAAGGAAAGCATATTTTGTTCTTATAATTGTTTGGTTTGATTTGATTTGGGTATTTTATTTTGGGGAGGTGCTCTTTAGTTTAGTTTAGTTTATTGGTACAAGGGATCAAACTCATGACCTTGTGCTTACCAGGCAGGCACTTGCGCTGCTGAGCTAAACCCCTGACTCTTTAATACAGTTTTTCAAACCGCCCCCATTTAAAATAGCCACACAAAAAATATTGAGAATTATACCCCAAACTAGTGAGTAGAGTGAAGTTAAACCTCAGGAGGCTGATGATTTGCACTTTAACTTTCTACACTTCTTTAAACTATAGTGACCATGTACTATCTCTATAATTTAGATAAAACTGTTCTGTTAAATTTAAAAACCTTTAGAAAATACATTGTGAAGAAATAAGTAGCACATTGTGCATCATGAAGTTATTGCTTAGAAATGTTTAACATGGTAGCCTACTTATCTTTGGATTTTGTTTTCCTTAAGTATATTGCTTTCTGTTGTTTTGGGGTTTTTGGTTTTTGGAGTGGGGGGGGTCAGGGATTGAACTCACGACCTCACGTTTGCCAGCCAGGTGCTTGTACTGCTGAGCTAAATCCCCGGCTTGTTTTGTTTTTCGATACCGGGTCTTGCTCTGTGATCCAGGCTGGTCCCAAGCTCATGCCAATCCTCCTGCCTTAGCCTTCCCAAGTGCTGGCATTACAGGCTTATCACCACACCTGACTTTTGGGGGGCTTAGGGGTTGCTTTTTTGAGACCAGGTCTTGCTCTGTGGTCCAGGCTTGTCTTGAACTCACTATGTACCCCTGGCTGGCCTCAAACTCATGGTGAGCCTCCTGTGTCAGCTCCCAAGTGCAGGAATTACAGGCTTGGTCTACCACACGTGGATTTTTTGGTTCTTTGAGGCAAGGTCTTGTTATGTAGTTCAGGCTAGCCTCTAAGTCACTACAGAGCCCAGGCTGGTCTTAAAGTCACAGTCATCCTCCTGCCTCAGCCTCCCAAGTGTTGGGATTACAGACATGCACCACCAGACCCAGCATTCCTTCATCGTGTGTTAATTTAAGCTGATTTAAAACCACACTGTACATACCCATATACATGAACATGTGTGTGTGTGTTTACATATATTTATCAGTTGGTCTGGCAGTATAAGCACTTTCCTACATCATAAAAACTGAAAGACTACTTTTACAGCTTTAACCTTGAGCTGTACTGGCGTTGTTTTGATGTCTTTCCTGGAAAGGAGAGCATGAGGTCCCCATGATGGGAATTAATTAACTCTGGCCCAGCAGTAGAGCAAGCTCTGAGTACTGGAGCTGAGGCCACCATGCACCTGCTCCCGGGGCACCCGCAGGTTCACAGAACGCTGGGCAGGACGTCGACCACCGCCCACACGCACAGTTGCGGGAATCACGAGCCAGAAGAGCGCTTCTAACTTTTCCCTCCTTGCAGGGCCCGGGCCGGCCAGGGTAGACGCAGCGGTGACCTCGCCCGCGGTGGGGCAGTGCAGCAAGCCTTTCTCATTCACACCATCGGGGTCAGTACTACGCACTTCGCCTTGCCGGCTCACGCATCTCGCCGGGGTGCGTGTGTGCACGCATGTGTGCTGATTCAGGGCATTGGCCACAGCCTCTTCCCTGCACTGTCGCGGTGGCCGGGAGTGGCAGTAGCTGGGCCTTCTGATGGCTACCAGGAGGGTTCCGTAGCCCGAGCCGTGGTCTCTGGTCAGCTCCTTAGGCGGTCTGCTTTTTGACACTGAGGTGGCTTCATCCTGACGCACCTGGGCCTCGGTATGACGCTCATGTTAGCGTGCACCAAGCGTGCGGCAGAGGAGAAAACCACTTCAAACCGGTGTCTGCGGAGATGGGGAATCTAGTTCTGTTTTAAGTGCTGAAGGACAATGACGGCCATATGGGTAAAGCCGAGTCATCTTATAAAATGAGGGTGTCTCCTGCACCTCGAGTTCCCAGGTCACACGCTCGTGCTCGGGTGACAAGGGCCTAGCACTGCTGAGCATCCCCGCCCCGCGCCTCACTGCTGCAGTCAGGCTGCTGCTGAGGTCAGAGCTGTGAGTGGATCTCAGCACACGCAGGGTCTGCTGCTCCCACTGCCGCCACCTCCAGCCAGCCCCTTCCCAGCATTCGCGTTTCTCTCTCCTTCACAGGACAGGAGCAGAGAGGGCGTCAGGGTTGGAAGGAGGAAGCTCTGTGTGCGACAGATTCTTTGTTGTACATCTAGTTTTCTACTCCCTAGAGCTAATTGGGAGCAAATTTTAAAGACCAGGTCAATGCCAAGGATGCTGGCATCCTATGCACTGGAAATGTGTCTTCCTTCTGTGAAGTGTTACTCTTCTCCCATCGTAAAGCATGCGGGCAGCTTTGCAGCTGGCTCGCCCTCCTTAGATAAATCTCACCACCAAGACTGAGCCCTGCCTGCGGAGACAGAGTTGTCCTCTGCATGTGATAAAACACTTGCAGCATCCAGGGGAGAACGGAGACCATGCTGGAGCAGATGCTCCCAGCCCAGCACTCTGGGCTTGGTCTCAGTGGCAGAGGCTGTGCTGCTGGCGCATACTGGCCAGCATCCCTCTTCGTGACATGAGGCTCTCCTGCTGTGTCCTTGGCCCTGGGGTGGGGCCCAGGGTCCCCCTAATCCAGCCATTCATGTCTTTGCAGACTCCTTCCGCTCCTCCTGCTGTGAGGCAGGCCACCTGCTTAGCCTCCACTGCAGCACGCGCTCCCAGTGTCACACACACACCCTACTGCCCTGCTGTGTGCTTCTCGTGGGCTAACTCCAGCCGGAGCCTGCCTCCCGGCTGCTCTCCCCACCCCCCACCCCGTGGCCCGGCCTTGCTGGAGAACTCAGAGAAGCGTGCAGTTCCTCTCTGAGGGCAGGCTGTGTGAATCAATCACAGAGGGAATAGTTAAAGGATGTTTTTGTGCCTTGGGTTTGTCTCTTGTTAACTTCTCTTCTCCATTTGCCAGGACTGGCTTTAATTTTGGGATAATCACACCAACCCCATCTTCTAACTTCACCGTCACACAAGGTACAGTCTGCAGTTCATGGCATTGCTTTTGTGCTCCTTCTGAACTCCCACAGGTTATTTTTACAGATGTGGTGACGTTTTAATATTCCCGGGTCTACTTACAGATTCTACTGTAATTTTGGTGTTGATAATGTGCATTTGAAATATGTCCAGGAAAAAAAAAAATTATGTATGGGGGCTAGGGATGTAGCTGAGTGGCGAGCATTTGCTTAGCATGCACATAGCCCTGGGTTCCATCCCCAGCGCTGCAAAGGAAAAAGAAGGCTCACTTCAAGAATCTGATGTGAAGGATATCTGTCCATTTCTGTAATTAAGGAAAGGGAAAAGGTTTGCTTCTGGGAAGCAAAGGCTATGCTTTAAATCTGTTTTTTTGGTTTTGGTTTTGGTTTTTTTTTTTTTTTGTTTTTTGTGGGGTTTTTTTTGCATTTTTGAGACAAGGTCTCATTATGCAGTTCAGGCTGGCCTTGACCTCACTTTGTAGCCCAGGCTGGTCTCAAACTTGCAACAATCCTCCTGCCTCCGCCTCCCAAGTGCTGGGATTACAGGTGTGTGCCACCACACCCAGTTTATGCTTTCAATCTGAATATTAACATGCAAATTAAAATTTCTTTCTCCAGCTGGGCGTGGTGGCACAGGCCTGTAATCCCAACACTCAGGAGGCTGAGGCAGGAGCATTGCTGTGAGTTCGAGGCCAGCCTGAAATGCATAGCAAAACTGTCTCAAAAAGACCCACACATACAAAAAAAATATTTCTCCATCTTTTTTGTCTGTAACTTAAAATGTCATCAATTTGTAGAGTGTTTCTGTAGGGTGAGACAGACGTAGTAACACAGAAATAAAAGCCCGAACTTGTTTTACTGGATCATATGGCAGCACACATGCTGGCCCATGCATGTTGTTGGCAATCCGTCAACAAGTATATCTTTACTGTTTAGTTGATTTATACTTTGGGTTTCTCATGTAAGAAAAACCAGGTGAGCCGGGAATTTAGCTCAGTGGCGTAAGCACCTGTCTGGCAGGCACGAGGTTGTGAGTTCAATCCCTGGTACCAAAAAAAGAAAGAAAGAAAAACCAGGTGATATTGAAGCTTGTGTGTCTGATTTATTTCACCTCACACTGTGGTCTCAGCTGCATCCCTTTCCCGACAAGTGAGTCAGCTCCATTCTTCTTTAGAATTAGCATGTTTTTCATGCATGCAACAATACCTAGTTCTTAAGTACCTACCTATTCTCAGTTTAACTAGTTTGTCTTTTATTTTTTTCTCTTCCTTTTTTCCTCTTTTTTTTCTAATTTTTATTTATTTTACTTTTGAGGGTCTTCTGTTCTTTTTCTCTTTATTTGTGTGTGTGTGTGTGTGTGTGTGTGTGCGCCAAGGATCGAACTCATGACCTTGCACCTGCCAGGCAGGTGCTTGCTCCACTGAGCTCAATCCTCAGCCCTTTATTTTATTTTTTTTTAAAAAGCAAGCTTTTATTTGTAAAAATAATGTTCCTTTTGAGGAAAATATAGAAATATAAAAACACATGAGAGATGTTAGAATCACGCTTTGTTCCCCCAATAATTATGGTTCTGTCCGTCTATCTGTTTGTTTTGGTTTTTTGAGACAGAGTCTCACTCTGTAGCCCCGGGTGGCCCCAAACTCACAGCAACCCTCCTGCCTCAGCCTCCCAAGTGCTGTTATATTTTCTTCTGGGAATTTTGTCTGCCTTTTCATTTACCCTAATGTGTGAATTTTCCAATATTGAAAATCTTATATAAACGTCATTTATTTAGCATGTTTCTGGACTGCATCTAACTGTCCAGCTACCATATTGGTTATGTCCAGGGTGTTCCTATTATAAATAACACAGTGACTATCTTTCATTCTTTCATTCAGCAAATCTTTTTGGGCTCCAGATATGACCCAGTGGTAGAACATTTGTCTACAATATATGAAGCCCTGGTTCAGTCCCTAGTAGCATACACACTACACACAGAGAGCCAAATCAGCCCCAAAAATGTCAGAAACAGGTTTTTGGTTTTGTTTTTGTAAATTATGAGACAGTTTGCTCAGGCTGGACTCAAGTGGTCCTCCTACCTCAGCCTCTGTACTAACTGACACTACAAGTTGCACACCACCACATCTAGCTGACAAGCATTCCCAAGGTGTTTTCTGTGCCCACCTGTATGGCAGAGTTTCCTGGTGTCATAGGCTCCCCTTGAATCCTGGAGGAAGACCAGGGGCCTGAGAGCACAGCAGGCATTCTAACCCTGGTCTGAGCATGCTCTTTAAAACATCGGTGATTTCATGCATTTCTAGAGTAGAAATTCTTAAACTTTTAACCTTTGCCCACTTAGGTGTGGCAGGACACCTTTGGCCCACCATTTCCCAGTTCTCTTTCTAGAGGGAAAATAATTCTGTGATATAAAAAGATTAGAGAGGAACAAAGGCATTGTCAAAACTCATAAGAAGCTGGGCATGGGGTGGTGCTCACCTGTAATCCCAGCTACTCAGGAGCCTGAGGCAGGAGAATCACAAGGTCAAAGCCAGCCTGGGCAACTTAGCAAGACTCTGTTTTAAAATAAAAAGGACTCAGGGTATAGCTCGGTGTTAAAGCACTTACCAGTACCACAGGAAGGAAAAATAAAAGAAAATAGGAATAAAATCCAGTAGTAATTCTGTATAAACATTTTAATTAACACTTTAATAGATAGCAGTTGAAAACTAGAAACAACTCAATACAAAGCCTGTGATAAAATAGTTTATTTAGTAGAGCCCTGGTAAATGCATTATTTTAAAAAATGATTATTTGGAGATTGACATTTTGTACTCATAAAAAAATAAAAGAACTTTCCTTTGCAGTTGAGCCCTGCTCCCCCGGGAGATCCAGAGGCCCTGGGCTGAGGGTGAGACGCAGCCCATGGATTTGCTGAGTCCAACCTATCTCCTGCTCTTTCTCTTGCTAGGGACAGTGTCCCCCACCAAAGACGCACACCAGCCGGATGCTCTCTCCTTCACTGGGGGCAGCAAGCCCTTTTACGAGCCGGTCCCTGAAAGCGCCACACCCACAGGACTCGCTGCATCCCCCAGCACTCCCGGAGGAACCACTGCCATCTCTTCAGGGGAGCCCCTGACCTCCAGCAGCAGGCCCGGGGCTCCTTCTGGGGTCACGCTGCCCACTGCCACTAGCAAGCCGGATGCCCCGCCAAGCAAGCTGGGAGAGCTTTTGTTCCCGAGTTCTTTGGCCGGAGAGACTCTAGGAAGCTTCTCTGGCCTACGTGTGGGCCCAGTGGAGGACTCTGCGAAGCCACCCAGTAAGTCCCCCTCCCCAAGCCTGGTGGGGGCGCATCCGGCCAAGACTTCGAGTGTGGCCTCCGGGTTTAGCTTCAGTAGCTCTCCAGTGCTCGGGAAGCCTGTGGAGTCCTCAGCCACTTCTGCTGTGACTGCCAGCCCTGCAGCGCCGCTGCCCACCTCCAGCACGGGCACGGCCAGCTCCTCGGCGGGAGTCTTTGGCAGTCTGTCACTCGCCAGTGCAGGACCCTCTGGTGCCGTTGGTTTCGGCGGGCCATCGCTCAGCGGCACTAAGGCTGTCTTTTCATTTGGAGTCCAGCAGCCCAGTGACACTGCACTATCACCAGCCCCCACAGGGGTGACGACGGCCACTCCCCTCCCAACATCATTTCCCACCATGTCCTTCAGTGGCCTCCTGAGCTCAGCGCCTACCCCTTCCCTGCCCATGTCTGCAGAAAAGAGCACAGAGGAGGCCACGTTGCCAGCCACGCCAGAGAAGCCAGGCAGCGGCGAGGGCTCGGCATCCACGATCACACTTCCTGTGCAGCCACAAGCCCTGCCCCAGGCTCCCCTGCAGGCCTCCGACCCCGTGAAGAAGGAGCCCACTCTGCAGCCTGTGACCAGCAGCGCCAGCCTGGCCGCGGCCAGTGCCAGCCCCCCAGGGCCTCCTTCGGAGGCTGCTGTCACAGCCCCAGCGGCCCCCGATAGCAAGGACGAGGCCTCGTCTCCTGCTCCCAGCTTCCCAGCACCTGGGCAGGCTGCTGTCGTGGCTACCACAGCCCCAGGTGTGGGCCTTGTGGCCGTGGACTCATCGGGCGCCGCTCCGACCTCTGTCCCTGCTTCCAGCAGTGCTCCAGGCCCCACTGCAGAGGCAGCTGTGTTTGGGGCTGTCACCTCCAGCTCCTCTGTCTTCACTCAGCCCCCTGCTGCCAGTGCCAGCTCTGCATTCAGCCAGCTCACCAGCAACACAGCCACAGCCTCCTCTGGCACCCCTGTGTTTGGACAGGTGGCTGCCAGCACAGCGCCAAGTCTGTTCGGGCAGCAGACAGGCAGCACGACCAGCACAGCTACTGCGGCGCCACAGGTCAGCAGCTCAGGGTTTGGCGGCCCGGCCTTTGGTGCCTCAGGCCCGGCCATCTTTGGCCAGACAGCATTCGGGCAGGCCCCAGCCTTCGGCCAGGCCACCAGCAGCCCCGCCAGTGGCTTCTCCTTCAGCCAGCCTGGGTTCAGCTCCGTACCTGCCTTCGGCCAGTCTGCCACCTCCACCTCCACGTCCACCAGTGGCAGCGTCTTCGGGTCCTCCTCGAGCACCAGCAGCCCTGGCTCCTTCTCATTTGGACAGTCTTCTGCCAGCACTGGAGGGGGGCTGTTCGGCCAGAGCAACCCTCCTGCCTTTGGCCAGAGCCCCAGCTTCGGGCAGGGTGGCTCCGTGTTCGGGGGCGCCTCAGCCACTACCTCCTCGGCAGCGTCTTCTGGCTTTAGCTTTAGTCAGGCTTCAGGTAAGAATTCGCAGAAGGCCTTTCCTTCATTCCCCTCTGGTCTTTGAAACATTTGTGGGAAACTGGCGTTACTTTTGTAATTGAAGCAAAAAGCATAGCAGCAGAAACTGGCCCTTAAGGTGATGAAAATGTGGGACCTGTGGGGCATCTTTGGCCTTGCTGGCTCCTCCGCCTCAGCAGGCTCTCTGCTCTGCTGGCCATGCAGGAACCCAGGCTCCCCAGTCAAGGCCACAGGGGCACTGGCTGTGCGCTGTGGGCACTGTATCTGACGCCGAGCTGCCTCCAGGAGCCTGACCTCAGGTCAGCAGCCCAGAGAAGCCGCTGACCCTGAGCTGTGCAGTGCCATCTTGCCTGCTGGCTGATGCCTGATGTTTGGGGAGTTGGCTCTTTTTCTCTTCTCCACTGTTGTGATTTAAAGTAACAAAAGCTTTTACAATTTACTAGTGTTTTTGACAGAAAGGACTGGATGCTCCACTTCTGTGTCTCTGATTTTAACAGTTGCTTTTACTTATAAAGCTACCGATGGGCGAATCACTTTGAAAATCTTTCCTAGAGTTGGTCTTCTGTCAGGTCTCTGAGGAACAGGAATTGGCTAGCTGTTAGGAAAACAAAGATAGACCAATGATTTCTTGGACATGTTTTCGAGTAGGCGCTGATTAATTTCTTCAGTAATATATTTCAAAATGGCTCCTATCTTATTGGAAAGGAATTGCTTTCCTATCAACAAATGTTACAACACAGATGAAGAGAGAAACAGTCCGAGGTCCCCCTGACGCTCATTGAGGAACGGAAGCATGACGGGGGAGGGGTCTCGGTCCAGCTCTGGGGTCTGCACTGGCCGTGTCTGTGCAGTCTGCTCTGCAGCCAGAGCTGCAGGAGCCTCCTCAAACCAGCTAGGCATCCGCGGTACCCTGGTGGGACTGGCTTCCGTTTAGCGCCTGCGCAGAAGCTGCAGGGCTGGCTCCCCAGGCCTGGCAGGGCCGTCGAGACGTGCCTGCCTCACTCTGGTCTCAGGCACCTCGTCACGCGGGCACCTGCCTCACCCTGTCCTGTGCAGCCAGGCGTCGCCACCACATGCACTTGCTGGGAGCGGTCAGGCTGCCCCGGCAGGACCCGGGCTGAGAGACGCAGGGCAGAGCAGGAGCTGAGTCACCAGGGAGAACCTTCAGTGACCAACAGCCTGGGAGGGGCTGCTCTGAGAGTGCCCGGCTTGGCCTGCACCCCTCGGGGGAGAGCAGGACAAAGTGAGCCTCGCACCTGTAGATGCAAAGTCACCCGTGGGTGGAGCCTTTAAGAAATCTGTACTGAACCTATGTGGGCTTGTTTTCTTATCCTTATTCCCTAAACAGTACGGTGCAACAGCTGCTGACAGCGTGGACATCATGCCAGGTGGTGTCAGCAATCCCGGGGTGACTGAGAGCATATGGGAGCGTTGAGCAGCTTTTATGAAAGCTTATTCATCAGTTGACACTGGAGTAATTTTGCACACCTGAATGACACTCATCCAAGTTGAACCCATGTTTTCTTTTGTTCTCTAGGTTTTGGAGCTGGTACTTCCAGTTCTGTGTTTGGTCAGGCAGCCAGTACTGGCGGGACGGTCTTTGGCCAGGTAAATCTGTATGTCCGTCTGCTCTGTGTCAGCGCTAGCCGTTGTCCCTGGGGTAATGTCATCAGTTCATGCTGTGTGTCCAAACCCAGCAGCCTCTTCGCTGCCCTAAAGACATGCAGTGTCCATCTAAGATCAGAGAGAGTCCCAGCGCTCACTGACCCTTCTTTGCAGTCCTCTGGGGATATCCTGGGCTGGCCTTTTTTCCCTTTGCCTGTTCTCTTAGGCCAGCAGCTGCCAAGCTAACTCCTTAAGCCTTATTTTTATTTAAAGTTCTTGAAAAAAGAGAAACAGAAAGAATGCAGTAGAGAGGGCATGCATGCGCCTGGCCCGCTGCTGAACTCCAGTTGGGGGTTCCTGCCAGTGAGGGAGCTGTTGCACTTGGTGCAGCCGTGGTCACCTGTGCACCAGGCCTGGCTCAGGAGGTTGTCTCAGGAAGGCACTGAGGACGCCAGGGCCCACAGAAGTGGGATGTGCTCTTCCGGCCCAGCGTCTCTCAGCAGCGCACACTGCAGGAGAGGTGTTGGTGAGCGGCAGGCACTCTGTGTCTTGCATTTCTTCAGTAGGTTTCCGTACCAGCTCTTGTTCCCTTTGAAGACGGGCACCACCCTACTCCAGGACCTCTCAAAGAGGGAAGTGAAACTTCTGACTTCCAGTGCCTGGTGATGGAAGCCTGGGTCATTTAGAGTTCTCTGCCAAACAGCAAAAATGTACTAGGGGAAACATAGGAAGCCTGGATAGACCAACAGGTATTTTACTAAAGCCAAATCAAATGGAAAATGGGAGCCCAGGAGGAAACGTCACACAATTCTGCGTTCAGGACCTTTACTGACCTGAGAAGAAGTGAATTTTTGTATTTCATAGCCGCAAGAATGAAGAGACAGAAAATGACAAAATATGCACCAAGTAGGAAATCCAAAAGAGAGGCTTTCTGTATTGAGCTGGGTTTGACGTGTTCCCAGGGCTGTGGTCCCTGCAGAAGCTGAGCAGAGGCTGCCCAGCCCCCTCTAAAGCAAAGGGGCTTTCCTTGAGGCCACACGTCATTCTTACAGATGACCGTTAAGGACCTCAGTGCCCACAATTCTGTTTCCACGACCACACAGGGAAATGGAACTATGAGTATGGGCCAGAACAAATCTCAGAAATCCATTTGCAGAGACAATCTAGACTGCAGAACACCAGTTTACACTCTTAGTAGAAATACAAGACAAACTCGAAAATACCAGATAGGATTAGGAAATTGCAAGTGTTGTTAGCAGCTTTGAAAAAAATCAAGCAGCACTTCTAGGGAAAAAGTTAGTAATGTAGTAATTCACACTGAAGGTGTCATGGGCGTATTTGTGGGCGTATTTAAGGGCGGTGGTGTCTGAGGCCCAGGGCCACAGAGTGAGCGCTGCAGGCCTGACGGGTCACTTACAGTGTGTCCGCTGCTCAGCTGTGTGGCTGGCGCCAAGGCTGCCCCACAGTTCACAGTGAAACAGATGGTGGGCGGAATTTAGTCCCTGAAATCTGCTGATCCTTGAACTAGAAGTTAGGTTATCTGGCATGCAGGACAGAGGGCAAAAAGGATGGAAAATGCAAGAGAACAGAAATCCTGTAAGAGAAAATCTAACACGTATTTACTCAGTGTTCAGGAGAAGAGAGAGCACGTGGTGGCACTATTAAAAGAGAGAAATTTTCAAGCCAGTAGATAAAAGTAACCCACAGATTCAGCAGAGTAACAGGTGCCCAACAACCCATGGAAGCAAATCCCTCTGCGGCCCAGCACCGGAGCCCTGAACCACCGAGGTGAAAGACGGCAGAGAGCCCCAGCCGGGCATGGCCAGGAAAGGCGGAAGCCGGAGCCTGCCCCGAGCCCTACCCCAGCCAGGAAACACCTTCAAAGAATGGAGAGAAATCAAGATAGTTTTGCAGGCAAACAGATGCTAAGAGAACTCATATTAGCCCACCTGAAAGGAGTTCTAAGGGATGTTTTTCAAACAAAAGGAAAATTTGACCCCACCAAAATTATGGCCTCCTTACTTTTAGAGTAAAACAAGGAAAACTGTAACCTACATAACCGACAGAGTAATTGTATTCAGAATATATAAGGAATATCTACATATCAGATTCCTACACCCGCACCAAAATGGTTATGCAGCAGCAAAGAGAAGCACCGAAACAACACCCAGAATTGGGAGGCAGAGTTATTTAACGTGGGACAGGCACTGGCTGGGAATCAATTGTTCCTCAAAATGTCAGGCCTCGGAGGCCAGGGGAAGGAGGTTTTTATGGGGTGGGGAGCGGGTTCAGAGGTAGAGTACTTGGCTGTCTTTGATTGGTTCTTACAGTACACATCATAGTGCCCAGCCATTTGTAAGAGACAGAAGTGACCTGGCAATTGAAGTGTACCGGCTGGGGGTGCATTTTCTGGTACAGTTAAGAATAAAAGGGCAGGCAGTATGTGTGTCAGCGAGGAGTAGAGCAACTAGAAGCTTGTGTCGCTGGTGAGTGCAAGTTCACATCACATCCTAAATATACACTCAATATACAGTCTTTATTGACCCAGAAGATCCACCTTGGGTAACCAAGCAGAAATGCGTGCCTTTGTTCACGAAAAGATACAGAAAAAATGCTCATAGCAGTGTATTCGTCATCGCTAAAGCAATAAACAGCTTCAGTCTTTATGAGGTGAATGGACAAATAAACTGTGCCATATCTACATAGCGGGAGAACTGCAAAGCGAGAAAGTGAAGTGTTCTGCTCCTGCTCAGGCTTACTGCTGGTGGGCGGAGCCCGCTGCTGGAGTCCTGGCTGCAGAGTACTTCCTGCTTTTCCCAGAGGGTCAAGGGCAGGCGGAGTGACTAAGGTCCTGGCAGTCAGAAAAGCAGGGACTTGGAAAGTGGTGGCAACGGGGCCCGCGGGAGGCTCGGAGCGCCTAGTGTCGGCGTGGACACCGAGCCTCTCACCCGGTTGCAGTCGCGCATAGAAGGCAGTCAGCCCTCAGTTCTGTTACCTTTGTGAACATCATAGAAAACAGGCAGAAGACAATCATAAAAGCGAAATGCTGTTGAACGGAACGGTGTGTCGTTGCACTGAATTGTGCAGCTAAAATGGTAATTTCACGTACATATTTTACCACAGTAAGAATGTAGAAAGAGTAAGAAAGCATTCAAAAAATAGACATTAGGACCAGTGAACACGAAGATGTTTAACTTCATTAGTGATACAAATGAAAGCTCCGAGGAATGCATGCCTATGCTTCAGCACCTCGGAGAAGTTTGGTATCATCCAGTGAAAACCAGTTTCACCCCTAGGCTTGTGCTTCCACGAAGCTCATGGATATGTGTACCAGGATGTGGAAGTACTCATAGCAGCATTGTTATCATAGCCTAAAAACAGAAGCACCCCAAATCTCCGTCAACATTCAGATGGGCAGATGAGCTGGTGTTATTCTGTAATAACGCTGAATGTGTCTCGCTGTGTAAATGAACAGTTACATTAACAGGAGCCACTGACAGGCATGACGTCGGGCGGGAGAGATTGAAAGGTATTACTGCCTTTTAGAGTGTAAATTCTATACTCTTAACCCGCTCCCCACCCCCATTCTCCCCACGTTGGGATTACATTTGTAACCCAAGGGACTAAATACTCACACCAAAATATCTTTCACATGGGCAGGGACCTTTTCTATTCACTGTCCAGTCCCGGGTGCTTGCACCGCGACTGAGAGCAGGACAGACATTGTGACAGTGAGTTTTCCCGTGGTAGGCAGCCCCCGGAAAACCCGCCTGGCTTGGAGGGAAAGACCACAGACACCTTCACAGCAGCCGGGGGTGGTGCACACGTGTAACCCTAGCTGCTCAGGAGACTGAGATGGGGATCACAAGTTCAAAGCCAGTCCAGGCAACTTAGCAAGACCTTGTCTGAAAATTAAGGGGGCCAGGAAAAGGGGTGGTGGTGGGGATATAGCTCAGTGGCACTGCGCCTGCCCAGCAAGTGCAACATCCTAAGTTCAATTCCTGGTACCAAAAAAAAAATTTTTTTTGAAGGGACTGGGAATGTAGTTCAGTGATAGAGCACTTGGCTAGCATGTGTGAGACCCTCAGTTCAGTCCCCAGCACCACAGAGAACAGAACAGAACAGAACAGAAAACGTTCATTCCCAGTGAAACACCAACAAAAGCGGGGCCTGGATCATCTGGTGCCATGTAACAGTCTGCGGAAGCCCTAGCAGCCTGCAGCTGCTGTTCATTGCAGGCAGTGTCAGGGGTTTGGAGGGGCAGACGGGGGCTGGTCTTTGTCCCCAGTAGCTGCACTCCCAGCTGGAAGGACAGGAGCTGGGGCTGGGCAGTCCTGCGTGACCTTGGCCTGACCCTGTGTCCGTGGCCTAGGCTGCTTCACACAGCAGGCTGGCAGGCGGGCGGCTGCGTTTCGGAGGAACATCCAAGGAGGGAGGAGCCGTGCCCAAGCCATGCGACCTCCATGGCTGTCCTCGGCGGCCTGTTCCTCCAGGTCACGGGGAGGAAGGCTGGACGCCCTGTGTAGGATGGGAATCACTGCTGCACTCGCTCAGGAAGAGTCTGTCCTGCAGGGCAACTGATGAGCGGCTGAAGTCTTCCTGAACTGAAGTTCGGAGAACAGAGCTCGGGTGGGGGAGCAGCTTCAGGAACAAGTGCCAGTTCTGGGTTTGGCCAGGTAGAAAAGAGGCCTTGCCAGGGGTTGAGATGTTATGGCTGGGCAAGAAGCTATTGGCAGCAGTGAAGCAAGCAAAAGAAATGACCGGTAAGCAGGAGAAGAGGTGATCTATAGCAGCCAGGCATGGTGGTCCAGGACTGTAATCCTGGCACTTCAGGAGGCTGAGACAGGAAGATCTCAATTTCCAGCCCACCCTGGACAATGGAGAGATTTAGCAGACCCTGTCTCAACATGATAAAGGACTGGGATGTAGTTCGGTACAGCAGCAATCCCCCAAAAAGGATCAGAGGATTAAACATGAAGAAAATGAAAATGAGACCACTGTGAAATATCCCTTCACAGCAGAAATAACAAGTGTTGGTGAGGGTGCAGAAAGATGGGAACCCCCCGCGTCATGTGGTGGGGTAGAAAACTGCAGCCAGCAGGAAATGCAGCTTTCTCAAAGCCCCGAGCGCGGCCGCCTGCCCGCTGGCCCCGTGACTGCACTTTCGGGCGCGCATCCAAAGGAACTGAAAGTAGGGGTGGAGCAGAGACCTGTGCGCTGGAGTCCGAGTCTGCCCCAGCAGTCAGGGAGTGGGGCCCACGCCCCCTCATCCACAGAGGAAGGGAGGAGAAGCAGGTGCGATGCGTGCACTGGCGAGTGCTACCTACCGCGGAATGTCGACAGCAGTCGGCAGAGTGAGATAGGCAGGGTGCAGAAGGTGAAATAGTGAGTGCCTTACTCACAGGGCCGTCTGGAATGCGTGATTTGTGGACACAGTGGATTCGTGTTCACCAGGGACTGAAGCTGGAGGAAATTGGGAATTCATGCTTAATAGTTGCAGAATTTCAGTTTGGGGTGATGAGAAAAGCTTTGGAAATAGATAGTGGTGATAGTTGCACAGCATTGTGAATGCAATTAGTCCCACTGGATTGGACACTTAAAACTGATTAGGATGAGCCAGATGTGGTGGTGCAGGCCTGCAGTCCCAGCATTTGGGAGGCTGAGGCAGGAAGATCGCCCAGGGTTTGAGACCAGTCTGGGCTAGCATGTGACCTACATACCAAGACCCTGTCCCAGAAAAGCACAACACAAATAAGATTGGGAGCCAGGCGTGGTGACCCATGCCTTTAATCCCAGCACTCGGGAGGCTGAGGTAGGAGGAGCGTTGTGAGTTCGAGGCCGGCTTGGGCTACAACGCAAGCGCAAGGCCGGCCTGAGCTACACAGTGCGACCCTGCCTCAAAAAAACCAGGGCCAGGGGTTTGGCTCAGTGGCTTAAGTGCCTGTCTGCCAAGCGCAAGGTTGTGAGTTCAACCCCCGGTGCCACAAAAAAAAAAAAAAAAAAAAAAAAGATTGGAATCTGAAAGATTAGCAAGTTCAACAGTAATTTCCCTGGCATAAACATCCTCCCACCAACCTTTCCTTATGCTAAGGAAGAGGAAGTAAAGGCAGGCTGAGAAGCAGGGAGAGCTTCCAGGGCCTCTCATCCCTCTGCCTTCGGCCATGGAACCTGCAGTGACACTGAGCCCAGCTGCTGCTGCTCCAGGCGTGCGGGAGCTCGGTGCCTCCCATCCATGCCTGGCCACAGCAGGGAGCTGTGCGTCTGAGTAACCACTGCTCACTTAGCCTGTGGATAGTAGAGAGGCGAGGAGATGAGGTGGACAGGCCACCAGGAAAGGGGTGGGGAACCACAGTCAGATTTCTACACTCGGCAGAGGTCGGCCTGAAGATGATCCGGGTGTTGGAACTAGAGACGACTAAAATGACGAGTTGGTGCACGCCTGTCATCCCAGCACTCGGGAGGCTGAGGCAGAAGGATCACTGTGAGTTAGAGACCATCCTGTAGTACAAAGTGAGTTCAAGGCCAGCCCGAACTACATAGCGAGACCCTGTCTCAAAAAAATAAGTAAATTTAATTAAACTAAATGAGCGGGGATTTCTAGGAAGATACTGCAAAAAGCACCCAATGTGGGGTCTCGGCAGAGAAGGTGAAAAAGCAAAGTCTCCACCTGTGAAGTTTTAATCTTGTACCCAGAGTCAAAAAAATCATGAGAGAAGCTTGACAGGAGTATTGCGCTCCCGGTATGTTTTTGAGGTCTTCTGTGATTTCAAGTTGTAAAACTTATTGCCTATTTCAAGTAAAGTGAAAGGCACCCTCTGACCCAGTGAAGAGGCTGCGGAAGCTATCAGTTCATCAGTGCACTGTCACTGCTGACCTCTGGATGAGCGGTGTTTGTCACATCATAGGCCAAGCCGCGTGAGGCTGTCGGTGGTCCCAGGGCAAGGCGAGGTGGTGGGCGAGGCCGTGATCTCGGCACCTCCCGGTGTGTGCGCAGCTGGTGTCAGCTGACGACCTGGCTCTTCGTGTATGCGCATGTTGGCTATCACAGTAATCACATCTTTTGCTTTCATAATTGGATTCCTAGTTTTAAAAACTCTGTTAAGTGGGTGAAGTCAACTATTTCATTTTTAAAGAGGTTTATAGAAAGAGAAACCGTCGTGTACCTCAGTATAGTACTGTACGGCCATAGAGTTTGTCATATTCAGGGTACAAAAGACAGCTGTCTGTGCTGCACAGGGCAGGGTGACCAGCGATGGCCAGGGGGAGATAGCAGGGCCACAGGGAGGTCTGCAGCAGGGGCCTGCTCCCCGACCCCCCTGCCGCGGGAGCAGGGCGGAGTGAGCGTGACTGTTGGGGAGCCAGACTGGAGTGGAGGCAGGGAGTGTTTCGGAGGTGGCCAGCTGAGGCCTTGGTGACTGCTCATGCAGAAAAGGCTTGGGCGTTGATGGGTCTGGTGCTGTTGTCACCATGCCGAGCAGCAGCCTTCTTGAGCATGTAGTCACATGCCAGCTCATTTAATTCGCTCAGCACCTTGAGGTGGGTCATTGGTGACCCCCAGGCCCAGCAGGGAGCCCATCTCCATCCACATCAGCACTGAGGAGAGGCCGGGGGACAGCGCAGCGGCACAGCACCTGCCTGGCCAGTGTGAGGCCCTGGGTTTGATTCCGGGTACCCAGCCCTACCCCCCACCCCCACCCCCCAAAAAAACCAAACATATCAGCAGCGAGGGGGGCGTCTGCTGGCCGCTGCTTGTGCGCGCTAAGTCAGCATGTACCCTGAGTTAGCAGTGTCTTCCAGCATAAGATTTGCAGACCTGGCCAGAATTCAGCAGTGGTCATCTTTCAACAATGGGCTAATTTAAGCTTTCTGCAGCGCTGGGAAAGTCATTATGAAATAAAAGCGCACGAAAAGAGTGAAGGGACTGTAAATCACTCATCATCGGTTGCTGATGAGTTCAGCCCGACACCGAGAGGTCAGAATAAGTGGTCCTCAGGGTGGCGTCTGTATGTTTTCACACTTTGCACTTGGTGGCTCGTGTGCGGGGTTGGTTTTCCCATCCCTGGCACTGTGTCAGACACAGTGGGCGGCAGGGCAGAGAAACATGGGAAGTCCCCACCTACCACAGACCGCGTTCACTTGGTAAGGGCGGACGTGGAGGAAGCCCCCGTCCAGAACACGGCTTCTGGGGTGTCAGAAGCGCGTCCCAGAGCTAATCAGCATGCTCCACTCTCCGTGCGTGTGCACCAGCCTGGGCCCCTCCTCCCGCGGATGTGGCCTGCCGTCTGCCGGTGACCTCTCATCCCAGCGCGCTTCCTGCCCCTGTTGTTTTTCAGCAATCATCCACTTCTGGCGGGAGCGTGTTTGGGTCTGGAAACACTGGAAGGGGCGGAGGTTTCTTCAGTGGCCTTGGAGGGAAACCCAGCCAGGATGCAGCCAACAAAAACCCATTCGGCTCAACCAGCGGGGGCTTTGGATCTACCGCCACCCCAAGTAAGTGACAAGAGTTCCCAGTCCCCTCGTCCCTGGTGCCGTGGTCATCTTCGTGATGTTATCCAAGCGTCATGAACAGCTATGGGAAGGGAGAAACAAGATATAGAAGGTCCAATTGCAGTATCTGCCCCGCAATGGGATGGTCCTGCTTGGCTTTATTTAGGCCTCTGAGGTCGCCTGGGTGATCACACAGGAGGCCGAGGCGCACTGGCCTCTCCGCGCCTCCCGAGGCCCAGCCTGCGCTGTTTTGTAGTTTGTGATGACTTGAAGCAAATTGGAGCAGACAGTGGGAAGGGGGGCGCAGCCGTGCGGAGCAGACCTCAGGCCGTCAGCATTTCTCTGGCTTGCGTTTCCGTCTTCCTCACGCCGCAGCTCTTCTCTGTGAGCGCTGCTCCAGCTTGGTTTTGAGAGTCTCTGTCGAGCTGATGATTCGTGATTGGAAATGAGAGAAATCAATTCGAGTCTTTAAGTGTACTTTTTAAAGCTCTATCCACGCTGCAGGCAGAGCTGACCGGGAAGGTGGGCAACCGTTGCCTTCCTTGCCATTTCTCCCTCTCATGCGCTCCAGCCTCGGTGCCCCCCATTGATGGTGCTGCGTGAGACGGAGATGCACTGTGAGCTGGTGTCCCCTCATCGTGGTGGGGTTTCCCCAGTAGCAAGGCCCCTGGAGTTTCTATCCTCACTTGCTCTTCTGGATTCATAGGTCAAGAACAAGTTGTTTTGTCCCCCACAGTAAGACATACAATTGCATGTTGAAGTTGCACACCTCTCAACTCCTGCAGTCACAGAACCAGAAGTCTTGGTTCCTCAGCTTCCCGCTGGCCACCAGGGGTTTAGAACTGTGGGAGGAAGGCAGCTGAGAAATCAAGTCTAATAGTTTCCAAAAACTTCCTACGGTTGAACTCTTAAACAGAATCCTGATAAATAAAACAAAAGTAGAGTCATACAGAAACAGGGCTCAAGAAGCCTGAGACACGTGGGGGTAGTTTCCCAGCTGTCACGCAGCACAGCAGGCTCCGGGAGGTACCTACTTTGACATGTCCTTCCACACCAGAGCCAGGAAGTGGCAGATCTAGGATTCAGCTAGATCAGCTGTGACGCTCCAGCCAGGTGTCTGGCACAGAGTGAGCACTTGCTAACACGCTGGTTAAAAGTGGGGTTGCTGCCGCTGTCAGTACGATCTGTGCGGCTGGCTGCTGGCTGGTCCTGTTAACAGCGGAGGCGTGTCCTATGCTCCAGGCCAGTCCACGTCTGCTGCACCTGGCACGCGCTGGCTCCCACAACCCAAACTTGCCCTTCTCTCCTGAGTCTGTGCACAGTGACAGTTACATGTCGTGTGGCCTGAGGTTACACCACAGAGACCAAGGGCACGACAAGCCAGCGCTCCTCCTGTCCCCCAGGAGGGTCAGACACTTACTGGCCCTTCACTGTTTCCACAACTTGCCGTGAGTACTGGGGTGGAGCCCTGCGGGCCTTGCGCTTGCTAAGAAAGCCGGTGCTCTGCCGCTGCGCTGCGTCCCTGCTCCTTAGCTATCTTCCGTTTTGAGGCAGGGTTTCACTAGGTTGCCAGGCTGGCCGCAAGCTTGCAGTCCTCCTGCCTCAGCCTTCTGAGTAGCTGTGATTACCATGCACTCTTCCAGCTCTGGGTTATGTGTTCGAAGCCAGCCACCTGCAGACTGTCTCCTAAATGTTGGCTGTTGGTTGTGAGCCAACAGTTTACATTTATGCTTAAGGGAAGAGTAAATGAATTCAAAGGGGAACAACTTTCCATTGTTTTAAGAGTGTAAAATTTGATAGTGAAAGAGCACAACTCTCTTTCAGCCTAGGCCCAAGCACAGGTGAGGGGAAGGGGCGATGCAGGAGGGGCTGCAGGAGATTGGGCGCAGGGCACGGTCCTCACCCTCGGACCTGGTGCCGTGCAGTCCCCAGTGGCAGCTGTTTCTCCGTGAGCCACCACAGCACCCATGTGGGTGAGCGCCGCTTCCCTCTCCTCTCCTCCAGCTCCTGCCCGTCTGCACCCCTCTGCCTGCCCGCCTCCTGGTCAGACCGGGATGGTGGGGAGATCCATCCCAAAGCACAGCTTCTGAGCTGCTTTTACTTCACCCCTGTCCCTGCTCAGCACCCTCTGGCAGCATCTGACCCATTTGGTGTCCCATTCTGGCCTGGGTCCCCTCCCTGGCCTGTTCCTGCTGCTTGGCCACTTGTCAGGTGCTGTCCTCTCCCTCATCCTGTGTTCGTGCAGGACTCACCCTGCACCCTGCACCCACCTGCCGGCCTCCCTGCAGGGATGGGCGAAGGCTGCCCCTTTGCCTGAGCCCAGGCTGGCCCTAGGAGAGCTCTCCCTCTCTGGAAACCCCATGACGCGTGGTTCCACTGCCTCCCTGAGCATCAGCCGGAGAAGGCTGACCTTGATCAGCTGCTGGCCCTGTGCGGCTGCTTAGTAACATGGGCTGATCGCTTCTTGCAACAGAGGCTGTCCCCGCGTCCAAGAGGAAGTGCGGGCCACAGAGGTCACAGGGCTGCCAAGTACCCTCACCAGAATTGAGTCAGGGTCACTGCCTGAGCCCTGACCCTCTCAGGCCTGGCAGTAAAAAGTCGCCTCCCACCATGTGTCACAGAACACTCCTTGCAAGTGAAAGTCCCAGCACAGGTAGGGGCTGCCTGGCTGTGAAGCCACCCGAATTGGCCTGAGAAGTCCTGTGTGCCGTGACCATGACTGTTTAGGCTTGTGTCTGGATGTCCCCCCAAAGCCTCTTGTAGTCACAGGTGGGGCTTTTTCAGACGTGGCTGGATCTAGAGTGTGTAATTGATTTATGGTGGAGTGCTGGGATTAAGGGTGGGTGATGACTCAATCAGTCCACAGTCTGATCCTGGTAGCCTGGATGCCATGTAAGGGACAGAAAAAGGCTTGTCTTACTCCTTGCCTGCGTTGCTCCCTTCTGCCCACCATGAACCGTTTCTCATCTGCAACACTGCCCTGCCTTAGAGCCCACTGAGTACGGACAGAAACCTCCGCGAGCTGTGAGCTAAGTAAACCTTTCCCCTTTCACCTTGGGAGTTGGGTGTTTTGTCTCAGCAACTAGAGAACAGTAACTGAGACAGTGACCGAGGTGCTCTCTCACTGCTGGGTGATCACAGGTGAGCTGCGGGCACCTTTGCTGGGGGTCAGCCTCTTCTGCCCCTACACACCCCGCTGCTAGGGTTTCTAGCTCTGTCAGCTCCAGAGGCTACTGACACAGTGTCCCTGGGACTTGTCACCCAGAAGGATCCACTGCCTCCCTACCACGTGCTTTCTCCTCAGGGACCTGAAAGACGTGTGTGTGCCAGGGTCGAGGAAGTCACTTGCCGACCACCTTTCTGGCCAGCCAGGCTGTCCATGGCTGTCCCATAGAAGGGTGTCTTGGAGAGTCCCCAGTCCAGTGACCTTGTCCTGCAGACCGAGGAGCCGGTCTCTGGTGCCGTCAGCCTCAGGCTTGACCTCCCTCACGTGTGTCTGAGACCAGATCAGCCGCAGTGGTGGGTGCGTGTGGTTTGTAGACAAAAGACGGGAGCGTCCCTGTCATGCCAGCAGCGGGCAAGCCCAGAGCAGAGGCCAGTCTTACTGTCGGGCTGTGCAGACGCAAGCGTTTCCTACTGCTAGGTCTCTCACGGTGAAGAGGACTTCCGTGCTGAGACGCTAACCGAGGCGCTCGCCCGTCATGTTTGTAAAGGCTGCTGTTTTGGAACCCCCGGGAGAGAACCAGGAAGCATGCTGGTGACTCGAAATGGCAGGCAGGCTCTGGTCCCCAGCTGGCAGAGCGGCTAGAGTGACAGCAGGGCGTTCACCACGCAGGCTCTCCGCCAGCAGCAGGGGTGACCCTTGGGGTCTTTGCAAGATGGAAAGGACTCAGTTTCCTGTAGCCGAGCTGAACCCGACTGCGGCGTGGGAGGAGGCGGCACTGCAGGAAGCCGTGGGCACTTGTCCTGTGGCCTCTGCCTCCGTCAGCAGGAGCTCTGGACTCATCGGCTCCCCATGGCCGCCCAGCAGCTGTGTGGCACAAGTGCGGTCCCGGCGCTGAGTTAAGTCCATCCCAAGGTCACACAGCTGTTAGGTAATCTCACCCAGACCGCAAGGC
This sequence comes from Dasyprocta punctata, assembly GCA_004363535.1. Taxonomy (NCBI): domain Eukaryota; kingdom Metazoa; phylum Chordata; class Mammalia; order Rodentia; family Dasyproctidae; genus Dasyprocta; species Dasyprocta punctata. The sequence continues at coordinate 57,579 of RJWM01011479.1, forward strand.
TCAGCTTTATTTTACCACAGTGTGCTCCACAGAGCTTTCTTTCACTACTTACATAAAATTGTCTATTTCTGGGGTGTCGTGTTGTGTTTAGACCCATAGACACGTAGTTTGTGATAGTTAATCTTGACTGGCAGTTTGTCTGGCTTGAGGGATCCCTAGATTATGAAAGCACACAGCTGAGTGAGTGACTTCCAGGTCTCTATCTGGTCCCAGACCATTCCTCCCCACCTCTTTCCCTGTCCTTGCCTGGTGGCGCCGTGAGGTGAGCTGCGTTCCTGCACCGCACGCTTCCGCTGAGACTGGTTCCCAGTCCGCCATGGGCTGCACCCTCTGCAGCCATGAGCCACAATCAACCCTTTCTCCTTGGTTTGTTTGTCAGGTGTTTTGTCCTAGCAACAGAAAGGTTTCGATACATCGTAAAATGTTCACTGGGCGTAAACCCGTCTCTTTAATTTGAAAACAATCAAAATCCTTTCTTCTAGCTGTGAAAAAAAATAGCCAAACACTACATTATTGTTCTCCACACTGACCTTCCTATACCGGAGAACACCAGAGCTTTTCTCCCCTATCTCACTGCGGGCATGTTACGCTTTCCACTCTTCCCACACCTGGCGTCCACGACGCTACCCAACCTCTACCGACCCAGCCGTTTAGGTTCCCCACACCGGTGAGTCCCTGCGGTGCGCAGCCCTCTGTGCCCGGCTTAGTCCACTTACTACAGTGAGCTCCAGGGGCCACAGGGACGAGCTGTCCTCTTCTGGTGGCTGGGTTCTGTCTGTCATGTGGGCGTAGCCACTTCCTCTGTCCATTCCTCTGCTGATGAACACGCTGCTCGTTTACGTTTCAAGGCAGCTGTGCACAGTGCTCTGGCTGCACGTGTGCACACGTGTCCTTGACAGAGCGATGTCACTTACTTTTTTTGTTTTGTTTTTTTGAGACAGGGTCTTGCTATGCAGTTTGGGCTGGTGTTGAACTCACTTTGTAGCCCAGGCTGGTCTCAAATGCACAGCAATCCTCCTGCCTCAGCCTCCCGAGTGCTAGAATTACAGGCGTGCACCACCACACCTGGCCTGTGATGTTGTTTATTGTCTCTGTAAAAGAGAATGAGAGAAGCCCAAACACTTCTTAGTGCTCTCTGGCATCTCAGGAACGTGAGTCCCCCATACAGCACTGTCCCACTCCAGTCATCTCACCCCCATCTCACAGGCCTGCCTCAGATTGCCCCGAGAGGAGAGCCTGCCCCGGGCCTGCGCTGGAATTTGTTATTTGGAATTTAACATTGGCAGCCACAATAAAGTCAGACGATGACAGCCCAGGTTCTTGAAATTCCAAGTGAAAGGAAACTCTGAGGGTCCCCGTTTTCCTTCTTACTGTCAAGCCTGCAGCCCTGCAGGGAATCAGATGTGGCCCTGGGCTCACGCATTCGGGGACGAGCAGGCTGCGCAGGGGGCATCCGGGGCCCCTCCCCACCCTGGTCAGCAGTCCAGTGGTGGAAGAGGAAGGAAGGAGGGAGGGCAGTCTCCGGCCCTCTGCTGCCAGCGCCCGGCCCTTAGCCAGACCCTCCTCGACAGGGTGATGGCAGTGCTGTGGCCGGCCTGGTGTGACCACAGCCAGTCCCCCAGTGGGATGAGGCTGGCAGCTGGGGGGATGAGTGCACCCCCCCTCACCGGGGCGCCGGGGCGGTCACCCACGGACACTTGCGCTTCACACTTGGCGACTCACTCCTCTCCACTGCCTGCATGCAGTCACCCTGTGTCTAGGCCGTCTGTCTGGGCCTCCGCTGGGTCTCTGGGTAGCGTGGAACAGCACCCAGGTGGGCTGGGGACCTGCAAGTTATTCCTGGCCTAGGAACACTGTATATGTGCGCTGCTCTGGATTACCTGGTGACTTTGGCGTTTGCACGTTGTCTGATCAGGCTTGCATTTCCTGCAGCAAACGAAAGAACTCGCCCATCTGGGGGCCTTGTG
>RJWM01011480.1:0-59649 GCA_004363535.1 Dasyprocta punctata
AAAACTAAGAAGAAATATTACAGGTGTGGTAAATGAAGTATAGGACCACATAAATTCTTCAATGAAATAAATTGAAAAGGAGAAAACTTAGAGTCAAGAATGAAATCATGGAGAGAGATGAAGAATTAATTGGAAATTTATGGTCCCATGCTCATGGAATTCACAGGTCATACCATTTTCCCTGCCCTCCAGAAGCAGCTGAATTGATAGAATGATGGAATGGCCTTTTTAAGATGTAGTCACAGTGTCAGCTAGGTGGCAATACCTTGCAAGACTCAGGCAAGGTTCTCCAGAAATCTGCATATGCTTTCAACCAGTGTCCAATATACGGTACTATTTGTTAGTGTTTGTCTGACAGACCAGGGACTCAGTAGTGACAGTAATCAGGTCAGCCCTGGTACTGGGCCCAGCCCGTATATAACCTCCAGTCAGACACCAAGGCCACTTTTTTCAAGAGCTCATTAATTACTCTTTTTTTCTCTCAACCACAGTGTAGGACCAGATACATGGACTGAAGTTCTGCCCAGCATAAAGGTTTCCCTTCACTGCTGTCTTTCAGGGATGTCCCAGAAATGGAGCTGCATCCATCTACCCTCAAGTGATGCCTGCATAACCTGCAGAGCCATTTGTAATGCAGGCCCTAGTGCTCTCTTCCTCTGTCAACTGTGATCATAGAGAGTAGGCCTTATGAGACTACAGGTATATGCTGACGGATAGAAGGTGATATAGCAGAAGACCCATAGGCATTTGAATCACTTATTCAAATAATTGTGCCTTCAGAACCTACTTTGGCCCAATTATATATATATATATATATATATATATACAGTATTTGATAATGAATTGTTGCTATGCACATTCAACTTTATGCTATACACTGTGGGTCAGATAAAATCTAGTTCATGATGGGCAGCTCAAGTGACACAGTAATTTGGCCTCACGTAAGAAAACGTTCAGTTTCTGTGAAACCCCACTGGCAGGCCAGGGGCTATTTCTTAAAGAGAGAATAGTTACCTGGAGATGATGGTAGGGCTTTGCTCCAAAATCTTAAGGGCCTCTACTATGATTCACCTATGGGGTCCTGCCACAGGCCCCGAAGAGCATCCCTCTTTCCCTGATATCTCAGGTACTATTAGATCTGCTGGATCATATGGTCCAAGTGGTACAGCAACCTGCACAGCAGCCTGGACCTGTTGCAGAGCTTTTTCCATTCTGGGCCCACTCAAAACTAGCAGGATTCCAAGTCACTCAGCAAAGGGGCCAGAGTAACACACTCAAGGAGGGAATGAATTGCTTCCAAAATCCAAATAGGCCCACTAGGTACTCTGCTTCTTTTTGGTTGTAGAAGGAGCCAGATGCAAAAATCTCCTTTACTTTAGAAGAACTAGCTCTGTGTGCACCTTACCACTAGATTCCTAGTAATTTTGTTAAGGTAGAGGGCCCTTGAGTTTTAGTTGGATTTATTTTCTAGCCTCAGAAAGACAAGTGGTTTACCAACAAGAATAGAATGATGTCTACCTCTTGCTCACTTGGTCTAGTCATTATAATGTCATCAGTGTAATGCACCAGTGTGATAACTTATGGATGAGAAAAGTGATCAAGTTTTGTAAGAATTAAATTGTGGCACAGGGTTGGAAAGCTGGTATACATCTGAGGTTAAATGGTGAAGTTGTATTGCTGGACTCCTAGGTGGAAGAAAATTATTTCTGGTGGGCTTTATGGATAGGTATGGATAAAAAGAAATTTTCAGATTCAATAGTTGCATTTCAGGAGATGTGTTAATCTGTTCAACTCAAGAAACCACATCTGCTACAGCAGCTGCAATTGGATCACCACTTGATAAAGCTTGTGATAATCCACCACCATTCTCCAAGATCCAGCTGTCTGCTGCACAGGCCAAACAGGAAAGTTAAACGGGCATGTGGTAGAAACCATGACACCTACATCTCTCAAATTCTTGATAGTGGCACTAATCTCTGCAGTCCATCCAGGAATGCAATAATTGCTTTTCATTTCTTTTTTTTCTGGGTGGAGAGGACTCCAGTGACTTTTGTTTGTCTTTTCCTTTCATAATAACCCTCACCTCCCAGGTTAGAAAACAATTATGAGGATTCTGCCAAGTATTAAGTATACTGACCCCAGTAATGCAGTCTGAAACTAGGGAATAAACCAAAGGATGGATTCAGGGGAAACATGGACTCACTGTGAGGCAGACCTTGGCTAAAACGCCAATGATTCCTTGACCTCCACAGATCCCTACTCTTACTTGAGGGCCACAGTGATATTTCGTGTCTCCTGGAATCAGTGCTCATCCAGAACCAGTGTCCAGTAGTCCCTGAACTATTTGATCATTTCATTTTCCTAGTGTATGAGTTACTCTGGCAAAAGGCCATACATAGGTCCCTTTGAGGAAGAAAGAAAGGTTAACTATATAACTTCTTGGTAGCACACGAGGGTCCTTCCACAAGGTACCTGGCCTCCCTTTCATCCAAGGAAATGTAGGTCTGTAAATGGCCCAAAGGTGGATATTGGTTGTTGCTACTTGAGTTAGGTTTTGTTCAGCTGCCCTGAAATTTTTCTGATCATATAAACCCAGTATAAAATTAGGTGCCTTCTTATGTGTTTCAATTTGGGAATGCCATAATTAATTAGCCAATAACATAGGTCTTCACGAGTCAGACTATTCTGATCATTACTTTGCTTCTGCTGTGTATTACAGTTATACCCACCCATCCTGGCTTTGATGATTGAGTGGTGCTACTCTAAGATATTCAACCCATTACCTTTAAATTTCCGAACTGAGTGACTGTGGTCCCTACAATAAGGTCTTGCATACAGGAAAGAGGAAACAGAGCTCTTTAAGGACGCTGGTGCTCTCCTCACGTATCTGTTTCTTAAGATACTAGTAAAGGGTGCATTTTCTGGACTCTCACAGTGCAAAAAGATAGGTTTTACTTAGCAGTATTCCCTTCTCTCAGAGCCATTGAATATCCTAATCAACAGTAAATCAAGGAATATCAGGTTCTTATAGATCCTTCACAGTGAAATATCTTTTGAGATATTTCAGCAAAACAAATAAACTGTTTTCACCTTTTTCTAACTTCATGAGCTGAGACATTAAATTAAGAATCTGTGCTTCACAGACCCATATCAGGAAACTCACCCTGATAAAAATTCATATTTCTTCCACCATTATTCCACACCCTTATAAGCTATTCTCCTACTTGTTCCCCAGACCTCTACCTATAAGAATTAGAAAATTCAGTAAGTTCTTTAGGAGTGTAGCCTACCTCCTCACAGGTCATGCTGTGTAGCTCACTTTTAGGAACATTTTACAATTTGAGCTTGGTTATAGACCTAGAAGTAAAGTGGGTGATGAGGGTGGTCCTTCAGGACATACTTAGAAGCATTAGGGTTGTTTATGCACGTATAGAGCTGGGAAATCGAGCTGATTGTTTTCCTTTAATACTATGTCCACAGATACTAACAGAAACCAGTCAGCATCATTATATTAGTCTTCCAAAAATGTTCAAAAGTCTTGTATATAGAGTCACTAAATTCCTTGGATGTCACAAGTGGTGAATTGGAACAATCAAATGGATCTATGTTGTGCATTACTGTAAACAACTCACACCATGGACTTTCAGTACTCTACTTTATTAGAAAAAGAGGTTATGACTACTTTAGGTCTCATTAGAGAGCCAACTCCAGGAGCCAGTAAGCCTGCTAAAGAAATCATCCTAGCAAATTCTGTTTCTCTAGAACCACTCCCATATCAAAATGAGTATTGGTTGGGGTTTTCTCAGAATTGATAGGGTATGGAATTATTAAGTAAATTTCCAAGATGAGAGCAGGAGATTCTACAATGCCTGTCTATGTGCTGGAGAGCCAGAGGATCCAGTAGCAGCTGTTCAATCTAAGAAGCTAGAAGCCACGGGGAAAGGAAAAACAAAAGGTATCGGTGATATGGCCCCAGTTTGAAACCAAGACGATGGAAGCGCCTAAGGGTCTGTAGTCTGATCCTGTATTGCAAGCCCTAAGAAACTGTAGTCTGATGTCCACAAATGATAGCATCAAAAGACACACCTCAGAGTGGAGCTCCTCAAAATATGGGCCATCTTCCTTCTTTTCCATTAATTTCTCCCAGGCTGTATGCCTATTTCATGATGCCCCCCACAATTGGAGTGGGTCTTCCAGCTTTAGTTTTCTGGCCTACAGGCCAATCATCTCCTGAACTGGTCTCCAACCAAAGCTATCCAGTGAATGAGATTACTTTCAGTTTTTCCAGGGTAGGATAGTGAGATGGTGGAAGAAACCGGCAAGGTGGGAGATGGGATCTCATGAGGGTTAAACTGCCAGGTAAAATGTTTACTGGCCCACCACAAAAACGTTCCTTCCTCTAGCATGTAGCACATAGCCACCTCTTAGCAAATGTGTGTCAAATTATCACAAGTCAAAATGGAACCCAAGTTTTCTTGTCCACTATTATAAAAAGACACAAAGTCCTTAAAAGGGTTTGTAGATGCCGGGTGTGGTGGCGCATGCCTTTAATCCCAGCACTTGGAAGGCTGAGGTAGATGGAACACTGTGAGTTCGAGGCCGACTTGGGCTACAACATGAGCAAGGCTGGCCTGAATTACATAGTGGAACCCTGCCTCAAAATAAAATAGAGCTGGGAGTTTAGCTCAGTGGCTTACACGACTGACCAGCAGGCACAAGGCTGTGAGTTTGATACCCAGTACCGCAAAAAAAAAAAAAAAGGTTTGTATACATTGAAATAGGTAATTTGGGCTGATCATTTGCTACACTGACTAATAAACAGGGGAAGGCAATTTGAAAGAAATTTATAAGAGTATCACCAATTGAGTCTTTTCCTCCAGCACAGTTTTCAACATTTGGAAAATGTCAGCTTTCAAAAATTATTTTTTAAGGTAAGAACCAATGATGTTTTCTATAAAATAAATGTAGGAGTTGAATTGTGAACTAAACAGCCTACAGGGACTTGGACTCCCTATTGAAAGTTTTATAGCTTTAGTTATCAAACTTCTAGTAAAGTAGAAAGATACATACGGGGGCAGGGGTTGATTATTCTAAATCGTGACTGGTTTGTTTGGCATCATGTCTACATCTCCTACTCTGCATCCTGAGAGAGGCATTTTGAATCAGCAAAGCTACCAGAAAAGCAGGAAGAGAGGGGTCAATGGGGAGAAAACATGCATATTCTGAACTAAAAACAGAAGCGTGGATGCTGATGCAAGCAATGTTTCCTCAAGGAGAGCCCTAGGTCAGCACACATAACTTTGAAGTGACCCGCAAACATCGTCCTTTAGAGAACATTCTCCATCTCATCCAGATTGTGTTTCCCATAACAGGAACTAAAAGCCCTTTATGCTCTGCTCAAGTGAATGATATGTCACAGTCTCAAGTGCAACTGTCCAAATATTCCTAGCAGGCCCATGAATTTTTGAATCCTACTTTCAGAGAGTTATGGAGGATGTTTTGTTTTGTTTTGTTTTTGTTTGCTTTTTTGTACACCCCAGCTTCGGAAAAATGAGTGAAATATAACCTGGAAGCTAAAGTCCAAGTTTTCGTAGGCTCAAAAGAGAACTTAATGCAAATTGTACTATGAACAAAACGCCCCTTATTAAAGCCCCAAAGGAAAAAGTCACCATGTGCAAAGTCATTTTCTAAAAGGCAATGACAAGGACCCAGGGTTTCTCACAAAATCTCAGGGGCTGCCATTTTATTTTCACGTGTCCTCCTAATTTTTTAAAAATGTATTATATCCTTTCCCAATGTTTCTCTGATGCTATGCTAATAAATTACTGATAAATGAATAATGTATTAATTTAGAGTTAGTGTCTCCTTGTTATTTTTACATACTGCAGCAAACTGTATGCACTGCATTGAGGTAAGCAGTGATATGGGTTATATGCATGTACACACACACACACACACACACACTCTTCCACAGTCATTCAACAATGAGGATGAGCACCAGCTCTGAATTTGTAGATATCTCCTTTATCACTGTATGATTCACATGAACAAAGATCAAAAAGTGAGAGGGGAAAAATCCAAAGGAAGCTCAATGGCATACACAATAAAAGCATGGGAAAGAGGTTTAACCTCTTGGATCTTCAGTTTCCTCCACTGTAAGAGGGAGACACAGAAAAATACTATAACCTACAACACAGAAAGGTATATAAATTATAAGATGATTATTTATAATATTTGACTTTATATATGCTAGCTGCCACTATTTATATTGCTACTTTTGTTTTTATTACCATTATTATTGGTTTTTTGGCAGTATCTTATTGTGGTTTGGTTTTTTTTATTTAAATAAAAAATTTTTATCTACATAAAAATCCATAGAACAGACAATTGGGTTTAGCAAGGTCATGGTACAAGGTCACAAAGTCATATACAGAAATCTAGTGTTGGCCTATATACAAGCAACGAACAACTCAAAAGTAAAATTGTAAAGACACAAGTTACAATATCACAAAAAAGCTTAAAGTAATATTACTGTATAAATCTCCCAAAATACATTCATTATCTGTATTCTAAAAACTATAAAAACTGGTCAAAAGTTCTCAAATACAACCTAAATAAGTGGAGAGAGACTATGTATGTGAATTGGACAAATATCAAAACATTTATTCTCCCTATTACCATTATTATTGTTAAAGGCCTTAAATTTGAGACAATTTTGAAGACTGATTCAACAGAAATCTTAGCAAATCTAAACGTGGAGAGGCAAAGGAACCACCCATGTCACAGCCTAAGTGAGAACTAAGGTTTCTGAGTTCTGAGCCCATTTCTTTCTGATGGCTTCTTAGAACTTAGACAAAACTGAAAAGTCAGCATTTCTGAAAAGAGAAGATGAAATTTTCCACCAAGTGGGTGATGAAATTTTTTGGTAGCCAAAATGATGTGAGTTGTTGTTAATGTGTGGTAAGTCAGATTAATTCAATTTATACTCGAACTTGAGGATTCATATTGAAAGATACAAAAGTATTACATATACTGCAAACTAAAATTCACTATCTGAAATTACAGCATATAAGCAGAAAAAGCACAAAAAATAAGAGGAAAAAAAGTAAAATCATATATTTTTCACCTAAGTTTTTCTTTTGTTTTTTTCTTTGCTTTTTTGATTTTTGTTGTTGTTTTATTTTGTTTTTGGCTTTATTCTACTAGGTTCTTAGAAAACCAAATAAAAGTATCAACAAATTTCCTGCCCCAAAAGTTTTTCGTTTTCTTTTGTCACTGTTCACGTTCTATGGATTCTGGCAAGTGAGAAATTTTCCCACAGTTATTTTGATAAAATGTACGTGAACTTTCTAAGAGGCTTTAACTTCATATTTTATCAATGTTTTGACAGATTTTTCCCAAGGCATTAGACCAAATATCAAATCTTCCACATAGTATGCAAACTCGGCCTATGGTTCTCAAGATAAATATTACTTAAATTAAATAATAACAATTTATTACAAAAGTGTCTTTGGCTACATACAACTGGCCCCTCACAATGAAAGACTTCTGGCCCTAAATGTGATTTTTTTCTTTACCAAAATGACCACACGGAGTCATAATGAAAGGATGCTAACAGAGTTGATCATCAACGAAGTGCAAACCTTCTCGACACATCTAATCCTGTGCTCTAATGGGAAGGCTGATGAGTTCTGCAGATTGGTCTCAACGGCAAAGCAGATGAAGTGGGGCTCAGGGTATTTCTTTAGTGCAGAGCTGTGAATGAAGACCTCCCTGAAACCTCATTTGGAAATATACTACCCCTCCTCTGTCAGACTAACTTTGTATTTATCAGAATTGAGCATAGGTTGAAGTAGAAAGGGTAATTTTGTTTAGCTCCTAATATACATGACTTAATTTCTTTCGACCAGAGACAAAAGTTGCCTCAGGCTGGGTGTGGAGTGCTACCACCCCAGCTTTCTGGAGGCCGGCACAGGAAGGATGAAAGTTGGAGACCAGACTGGGCAATTTAGCAAGTCTATGGGACCCTGCCTGCAACTAAAAATGAAAAGGAGCAGGGATGCAGTTCATTGCAAAGGCCTTAGAGTCAGACTTCACAATAGTTATCTCATATATGTTCAGCGCAAAACTGTAACGAGAGTGATAATGGTGTATACATATCATGCCCAACACATTTATGAGGTACTCTTCCCTGCTTGTGAAAGGCTGAGCACTTGCTGAAAGTCAAGCAGTGCTGGAGACATCTGGAAGACACGACACTATTAAAAACAAAGAAAAGGCAGGTGTGGTGGCGCGTCTATAATTCCAGCACTGGGGAGGCTGAGGCAGGAGGATCATTGAGAGTTTGAGACCAACCTGGGTTACAAAGTAAGCCGAAGGACAGCCTGAACTGTATAGTGAGACCCTGTCTCAAAAAGGCATAAAAAAAGAAAGAGAGAGAGAGAGAAAGAAAGACTAAGAAAAGGGTGACGAGAAACAGAAATACAAAGAAGCCGTTAGGCAAATGAGGGCAAATGTGGAAAAGAGGATAGAGCTAGTTCCAAAAATCCTTGACTAAGGAATCGCGGTCAGGAAGTTTCAGTTATCATCCTGAGTTTGAGAGTTAAGCTCTCTCACAATAGGGTACGCCAGTCCGTCCATGGCTGAATCTACCCCAAGGCAGCAGAGACAGTGGAACTTGATTGTGGTGAAACTTTTGATAAAGTTTTCAGGATAAATTTGTAGATGAAATAAAGATTTCATACCATTAGCTTCTTCCAAGACCTATCCTATTACCTGATAGGTAGGAGGCATTGAGAGCACAAGAAATGCAATCTGAAGAATACCATAGTAAATGGACTCTTGCTGCTAAAATATAAATATCAGTCAGTGTGTTAACTCTCATCACTGTTGAGAGCTGTCCAAGGGCAGGGACCATGCAACATTCTAAGCAAACGGACTGGCTTCTTAATAAATATTCCATCTCAACTAAACTTGGGGGGAGATATCCAACAGGTTTCCCAGTGCTCAGATATTCAAATAATTATCTTTGATTTGGACAATACTTAACAGGTGTAAGCTAATTAAGTGTGTGGATAACAGATAACAAGAAGGTAGGATAATGAAATGCCTTAAATGATTGACCAATAGCATACCACCACTCAATTTAAAACTGCAGTTAACTGAACATTGTAAGAAGTCAGCACTAATAGAAACAACAGGTTACAAAGACAAACCTAGAGAAAGCTGTTTTACATACCCTCAAATCATTTTTCTTTATTTGGGGGCTGTAAGTGTAGCTCAGTTGTATGACATTTGCCTAGCATGCTTGAGGTGCTTGGATAGATCACCAGGGCTATTTTTTAATGAATTATTTTTCCATCTGTATGCCATTTAAATAAGTAATAAAAATTTGAAATGTAGAGCAGGAGATGGTGGTGCATGCTTGTAACCCCAGGATATAGAAAGCTGAGGCAGGAGGAACACTAGTTTGAGTCCAGCGTGGGATACATCTCAAGCTCTGTGTCCTTCCTCCCAAAAAAAAAAAGAACTGTAGTCTAAGTAAATATGCAATGTACTTAACCCTGTTCTAAAATTTCAGGTGAATTTGAACAAACATTGAGAAAAGGTTTGAAACCTTGGTGGAGAAGCACATTGATTGAGAAGCAGTCTCACAGTAGTGCCCAAGAAATAATTTTGCAAATAATATTTCTGAGTGATCATCAAAATGTATTGAGAGCGTAATTCAAAAAGCTGATTGTTCTCCAGTATTTTGGGGAGATATACATATAGATATAGATATAGATAGCACATATATATGGTATAATTAATATTGCATTGACATATAGCATTAGTAGGTTTGAAACAGGCCATTCGCAGAGCCAAAACAAGCACCCAATTGAGACACAGAGACCCTGGCACACTGAGAACATTTGGCATTAATGCTACCTTTTAAGCCAGAGGGTCTCGCATGCCCTCTGACCCTGTGGGACAGCAGGGGCCAAGATGCAGGAGGCTGGGCTCTTGAGAGGTATTTTAGCAAAGAGCATCCATTTCATGTCCCATGAGGTCTCAATGGTGAAGATGGTGGCTCCCACTTCCTGTTTTTTGGTTTAAAACATTTATTTCATGTCAGTTCTCACAAATGAAAGGACATTTTCAGAGGTAAATTTGTGTATTAAAAATGGAAATTATGACAGAAGCAGAAATGTGTGGAGAGATAGATTTCTGACTGTGCAATTTTACCCTCTGTTTTCAGCAACAATTAAGAACTTTCTTTTCCAAACTCAATTTTTATAGTATAGGATCATCTCAACGTTACAGTAACCTGAAGAAATAAAAAAATTGAGCAAAGTAAATTAAAAACATCATTTTAGCAGAATAAGGATTGCCATGGAATAATTCTGAGGAGTTTAGAAAAATAGTCCACTGACTAGCATTTTGCTAGATCAATTGGCAGAATTTTGACATGAGAGTCCCTGAAAACTTTGTCTTAAGTTTCCAAAAAATTATGAGGAAATTGCTAAAAGAATAAACAATCAGTTCAGCTGCATACAGTGAGGAATAAAGTCTACATCCAATGTGCATATACACTGTTTATAGCTCGGAAGAATTTAAATTACTTTCCTAGCATTCCTTTTTTCTTTGCAAGTATAAACTAACTCAAAAAATTAAGTAAAAATTGATGATCTAGCAGGGTTTCTCTGGCCGCCATACAGTACAGGCAATGAGTTCTAGACTCCAATTTATTGGTTTGTCAGAAAGTTTGGTTATTTTCATCAATTTAGCTTTACATTTAACATTCCTTTGCTTAATTGAAACCATGCGGACACATTTGGTTACCATCCACATTCCTACAAAAGTAAAAAGGGGACTTTGTTTCCAATTCTACACAGTTTACCAGCAAGTTATATTTTTCTTGCAATAATAATTAAATATACAGTTTGCACTTAACAGCAAGCCCTTCCTAATCCCTATTATCCATGCATACGACTCAGTCTTGACAAATATCCAGTCAGCTGGTGAGGGAAAGAGCATTATCCCTAACTTTCTTTTAATAATTAAATAAATGGTTTTCTGGGGACTAATCCTAGGATTTTAAAACATGGCCTTTGGAAAATTATGACCATTTTAGAAGCTTATTTAATCCCCTCTTTCTATTTCTTACCCTACTGGGATCCGGCAGCTAAGTGCTGGCAGAAGGTGGAGATCTGAGGGCTGAGCTAGAAGTGCTGTAATTAATTACTGCCTCTTCTTTCCTTTTCAGTCTCGTGGAGAATGACTTTGGGTTAATTGTTGAAATGAGTTCACTGAGAAGCAGAACTTGTACTTTCTCTGCCTGGACAGAGTAACTCCAAATAAGCCAAAGATACAACAGCAAGATGATGGATACATGTACCTAAAACACAGTAGTTTGAGGTTGACTAAAAATGGGAAAAATAAGCATGCTCCAACCCTTTTCCTGTTTCAAAATACACAAAGAATAAGTGGAAACAGAAAAGAAAGGTGTGATCAAAAGGATGAACAAAACCGACCCCTAATCAACAGCGATGGGCTGGGCCATCGTCACGGCCCATTCTGTACCGTCCGGAGGGGCTGGAGCTGCCCCTGACGCTCATGATTGGGTCCACTGTTGGAGACAGAGTACTGATACCTCAGCACGTATTTCCTGATCACTTACTCTACACTACTGTCCTGGACACCACTGCTAGATTCTTGCCTCTGTGGTAGCCACAGAGAGAGATGAAAAGGCAGAGTTTGCTTTCTCCCACTTGCAGCCCCGTCACTCTACCCTCTGCCTCTTGTTCCTTCAGTGTCAGAACAGCCGAACCCCGAGGTCAGAGCACCATTCCTGTGCCCCTGAGGTCACAGGCTGGAGCGGGAGCCCCTGCCAGCCATGAAGGATGACAGTAGGCCTGAGTGGCCGCCTAGGTCAAGGGAGGACTGTGGACATCAAGGAGTGAAGGCAAGAGTCAGAAAGGAACCAAACGTGAAGCTGATGACAGGCGAGGGCCGGCTGCTAACTGTTCTCACAAGAGCACCCCAGCCTGTCACCTCTGGCGTGCTTGCCTTCGCCCCTTTGCATAAAACCAGAGATCTTCTGCTGTGTACATACAGTCACATTGCTCTGCTCCTAAAATGCTTGAAGTGACTTCCAGTCCATTGAAAAAGTAGAAAACCATGGCTTACAACTCTTTTGTGACTAGGTTCCCACCGCTTGCTGTCTCCCACTCAGACGCAAAACTGCAGGCCTTCTGACCTCTTCTCCACACCTCTGTCTTCACCCCGCCTGCTGCTTCTGCGAATGAGCACTTCCCATCCTGCTCTCCCCACTTCCCTGCCCAACGGTGCTGAATTTCAGATCTTGGTTTGAAAGTTTCCTCTTCCAGATGACCTTCCCAGACTCTCTAAATCAGCACATCTCCAAGAGAAGGCCCTTGGTGTTTGTTTACAATATTTCTGGACCCTCCCCACGTGAACTGGATCATAATCTCTGGGACTGCAGCCCAAAAACTTGCATTCACATGTTGTAATTCACACCATTACTGTATTTTGAGGGTGCTGGCTTAGACTCTGGGATGGAGCAATCCGTGAAGCTCAGTGGCTAACCAGTCAACACAGACACTAAGGACAGATGCCAGGGACGATCACGGCGGATACAGGTTGTGGGTCTCTGATGCAGACAAGCACGTGGGAGTGTGCACTATCAATAATCAGCTGAGCCACAGCGCTGTGCAGCTCCTCTGGGCTGGAGTCTACCGGTTGATATTTATTGAGCACTTCCTTTTTGCCAGGTATTCATCTAAATATTTTCCTTACATCATCTCAGCCAACTTTCCACAGCATGCTGTAAATTAAGCTCTGTTTTCATTTTCATTCTGCTGATGGCAAACTGACACAGAGATGCCAGGTGACTTGCCCTAGGTCATACATAGTGCGTGAACTCAAATCCAGAACCCCTCGGTGTGCATAGCCTGGAATGATAGAGGCTTTATTTTAATTTCCAGTCTGGTTATTTGCTTGTCCCACTTCACTGTGATCTTGATGGGGCAAACTGTAGCATAACAGACTGTGAATAAATGCAGAATGAATAAGAGCACCTGAGTTCACTACAGGATCAAAAGGAGGAGAGGGAAAGGAGGCCGACTGAGGGACTATGTCCTAAGACTGTGAAGCTGTCTTTTTAAAATCTTAAGGATATAAAGTTTGGGAGGTTGTGAGAATTGCGACATGACAACCATCTAGGGCCCCTGAAATCAATACCCCTAAAAATCATCAATCAGCCATAGAGTTTGCTTCCCTGCTTCAAGTATTTTCATCCACACAATGATAAAAATGAAACTGACATGCAAGCTTTTAGCCAGTAAAAACCACACCAGAAGGGTTAGAGCTGACAGAGAGAAGAGTTTCCATATTCTGTGCAATTAATTTCTTACAAAAACCTCTTCAAAGATCACACACCTGTAATCCAAGCTCTTAGGAGGCTGAGGCAGGAGGATCGCTGCAAGTTCAAGGCCAACCTGCACTACATAGCAAGATCCTGCTTCAAAAATAAAAAATAAAAATAAATTAGAAAAAATAAAACTCTTCAGAATGCCTACTAGTGGAGCCAGTTAGAGCCCCTTAGTCTCATTATTGAAACTGACTGTGTCACGCAGACCGGGCACACGAGATCAAGACATTTGACCTCTCTCTTCACGTATCAATTGGTTTCTCCTGTCAGGTGGATCACTGTGATTGTCACTTACCAAGCTGTGATCATTCTTAAATACAGCTCCAGCCTGAACTTTCCATAACTGCTACAAAACAGCACCTAATCCACCCACCTTTGTTTCTTTTGCTAGGCCTCTGTCAACTGTACCTGCATTTCTGTTCAGGATGTCCCTAACCCGTTTTGTTGCTCTCCAAGCCAAGTTGCATCTCTGCCAGAAAAACAATCTTCCTAAATCCCTCTAGAGGGGAGGCAAAATTTGACCTTTACCATCTGAGGTCTCTGGCTGGCCCTGGAAAGTTGGCATAAAACAGACGAACGGGAGAAAAGCATGCAGATTTTGCACATGTACATGGAAGTCCACTCCACATGGAAGGTCTGAAAGAATTAGCAAAACCTACGAGATTATATACTAGGTTGAAAAAAGGGAGGCAATTGTTAAAAAGAAAAAAAGTAACCAAAATATCTGGCTGAGGAGCAGGCAAAGGAAGAGAAGTGTTATTTTAACAAGGTCTCCACGTGCAGAATTCTCTCGGCTTTGATTCTCCTTCTCTGGTGATTAGAATATTTTTTTCCTCTTGTTTCAGAGAAGGCATCTTTCCAATGGAGGGTTTTGCTTTGTTTTGTTTTGTTTTGTTTTGTTGTTTTGTTTTGTGTTGTTTGAGACAGGGTCCTATTATATAGCTCAAGCTAGCCCTGAACTCACTATGTAGCCCAGGTCGGGCTCAAATTTGTGGCAACTATCCTGCCTCAGCTTCCCAAGTGCCAGAATTACAAGTGTGCACCACCACCACCATTACCACTATCACTACCACCACATCCAGTTTCCCATGAGAATTCATTCATATCCCCTGCATTTAAGAAGAAAAATGTAAATCGGAGCTTTCTTTTTGACCCTAAAATTTTTTGAATGCCGTTAGCTCAAAATAATACTTATACCAAAGTGGCATATTTGGGGATAGTATATTCTCTTATTGTTTACCCACTTTCAAGATATTATTTTTTAAAAGTCAATCCATACCAAAAAAAAAAAAAGAGAGAGAGAGAGACAGAGAGACCAAGAAAAGTCAATCCATAAATCAGTACTCTCAATATAAAACACATACTCCTCAGATCAACTTTCAAGATCCTCCGTAACTTTACCTGCCAGCAAACACATCTGTTATAGTTTATGTCTAGATGTCCCCTCAAAGCCTAATTTGATCACAGATGGGCTTTAGGGAGGTGATTGGATCACAGGGGCATGACAGTCATCAGTGGCTTAGCCCGCTGATGAGTTTATAACTAAATGTGACATGGTGAGGTGAAGCGTGGTCCAAGAAGGAGGTGAGTTACTGGGGGGTGGCCTGGAGGGATCTATCACCCTTCCTCCTCCTTTGATATCTCTCTCTCTTTCTCTCTCTCTCTGCTTCCTGCTGCCATGCCATGAGCTGTTTCCGCTCTGCCATGCCCCTCTGGCCACACTGCTTTGCCTTGGAGCCAGCTGACTATGGACTGAACTACAAATTGTGAGCTAAAATAAACTTTTCTCCTTTAATTTGTGGGCATTGAGTATTTTGTCCCAGTGACAAGAATGGTAGCTAAGAAAACATTTGTCCAAAGCAATCTTCCAAGACTTCCCAACATATGCCAAAGTTCCTCATCATCTCCCTTATGCAACTTCCCTGTCATCAGGGAACACAAATGCTTTGCTTTGGACACTCTCCCCAGATAATCTAGTCACACATCTTTCACACAGACCATGTGACCACTCAAGTTCATGTAATTCTCTCTTTTCTGAGCTTCTATAGTACTCATTCTTTGAACCAATCCCATTTTGATGATTGATTATATATATTTTTTTCATTGAAAAGCAACTGTATTTAATGGTGAAAAACAAAAACAAAACAAAATTTTTGCAAGAGTGTCAAAATATGAAATAGTGATAAATCTCATCACAAAATTTACAGAGAACTAGAAAGCATTACAGAGAAATTAAACATTTCAAGACCTATTTTTTTCAAGCAGAAACAAAAAATGTAGTTCAAAAAGCAAAATTGGATCCAAATATCAAATGATAAACATTCTCTTTTGATGGTTGATTATATTCTGCATTGATTTGAAATTGAGCTGCCTACACTTAGTATACAGCATGCAGTGCTACTTGGTGAGTGTAATTTAACTTGCACTGGGCATAAACCTCTCCCTTAGCAGTCCCTTGCAAATTTAAGTATGCAGGTATTTGTGAAAATATAAAAATATTTGTTACTTTAATTCTTTTAATGCAAATCAGCACCTTGGCACCCATCTCCAGGAAGAAAAAAAAAACCTCCAGAAATTGGTGCATGGAAAGAATGTTCTGGCCAATCTCTGGGGTTGCAATGAGACACGAAATGAAATGTACTACCAGCAAATCATACTCGAACGTTTTGATGGATGTTCCTCCAACTCCCCTACATTTGAAGGATCTGACTTTGTCTATGAATTCTGAATGCTCCCCTCCTTGATCCTTGACAGTTCTCATCTTATTCCAGTGGGATTTTCCATTGCTTTCCATGCCTAGACTGAGCTATATTTGGAAAATACATGGGCTATATTTATCTTGTTCCTGGTTAGACTTCGAATCTTATAGTCAGCCCTTTCCAGAATGAGGGAAAAACAGGGAGAATGGAGTTTGGAGAAAGAAAAGTTAGGATTGACTTCCCTAATTTCACACTGACCTGAGAGCCCCATTTTTGAACCTCCCTCACCCACTACAAGGTGCCCAGCCCTACTATCATCGCCACCAGGCTTTGATGCCCTTGCCACCCGGCAGGTGATCTAATGAAGTACCAGAAACAAGCATAGCTGATCTAAATAGAAGAATAATTAAAATCAGTCACTAAACTTGTGTAAGCAAGTAGCAAAATCACACAAGTTTTGGTTTTGCTTTTAAGAATGAGTTGTCTTGCTTTTAGAGTGAGGAGAAGCAAAAATAGAGATCTCCAAGGAAATGATCCAATCAACAGAAAGGACTGAGGAAGATTCCAAGTAGTAAATGCAGTAGAAAAGTTCTCAGAGATGGTGACATGTACTTTAGTTTGATTTCAAAGTACACAAGTTACAATCCTGTTCACTGTTATAATCAGCTATTTTTTTATAGGTAGAAGCAAAGATTACTAAAATTTAGACTATGTTTGAATTACCACCGATTTTCCACACCTGGTCTACATTTTAAAGGAATTTTTTTACTTCAATACCCAATGAATCAGAAAAACTAAAAACCTACTGGAGAGACAGTCAACAAGAATTACAAACATCATTTTATCCCTCTAGTTATTGCCTTTTCCCATGTCTTCTATCATCTAGAGTCTGCATTGCAAGATGTTCCCTGGCCTTCACTTGGGTGTTTATTTCTGTCTTCCCAAAAGATCATTCTATTTAATGTATATGTTTAATATAGATATAACTTTTAAAAAGCAAATTATTATAATGAAAAACATATATACACTCAAGGAGTGCTCATGCAACTCAAATTTCATCCAGCTAGGGGGTTGTTGACATTGACAAACCACCAGCTCTTACTTTTTAAATTTACAAGGTCATTAGGCAAGTTCAGTAGAACTATGTATGGTCTCTATGTGAAGGAGAACCACATTTGAGGCCCTTATAATTTGTCAATAATTAGACTCCTCCAAAGAAATGTTTCACATTTATTAAAGACTTGACTCCCCGAAGTATTTCTGATTATATTACCTACTCTAAGAGTAAAATCTGGGCAGTTTATCATTGTCAGTGGATTTTCACTAGAGAATGATCTTTAAGGAAAACAATATCACACATTTCTGTTGGCAATTTTGCTCTATTGTCAAGATATCAGCTAAATAGGAATTTCTAAATTATCCATATTAGATGGGAATGCAATTAAGAAAGTTTTTGTCATTTTGAAAATTGTAGATGGAAAGAAAAGGTTGGAATAAAAGGAAAGTAAGTAGGACTATATAAAATTAAAAATAAATGCCTAATTAATTTGTAGGAAAAATCAGATTATTGTTACAGCCTGTGTAGATACCTGATGGCAATTTCCTGAAAACATATTTTCTGCTTCTATTTATGCTTTTATCACTTAACTCTTTATATATTTATATATTAGTTATGATTTATGTATCAGTTGTAACATTTAAAAGGCTCACACATGATACATTTAAAGGTTTACTATCTGGAAAACAACTCCCTTCAGGTAGTTTAACATGACTTTCTTGGATTCTAGCCTCCACTGATGTTTCATAAAGGTTAAATCCATGAGTGAGGTCTTGGAAATCTGTAACCAACTAATGTTTCATAACTAAGTCCCTTAGCAATATGGTGCTACGACCAGGAAAGTGAAAGTCCCTCTATTGGCTGTTACCATGCGTTTCCTTTCAAAGAGACCACAATGCAGGACTCAACCAGTTTAATAATCCTGATAGAGCAGAGTGAGGAAAAATTATGAGCACAGACAGAGAGGCTGGGGAAAACTAGAATGGTAAGGAAGGAAGCTGACACATAGGCAGAGACAATCAGTCACCAGCATCAATTTTACACTGGTTTATGAATCAGGATATTGGGGAAGGAGAGTGGGGCTTGAGAATAGGATCTGGGAGGGGGGCTTGTTTTTAATATACTGTTTTTCCTTTTGGTTTTTCCTTTTAATCCTGTGGTGTTGAAAGCACAGCTTTCACAAAGACAACCTGACCTATAGTCAACATTATAAATCACTCTCCTAACCTCATAAGCTGAGGTCTGCAATGAAGATCTGTAATCAACACTGCAACCTATTCCCAACCTCCCATTCTTTTAACCACATAAATTTAAAAAATAAAAAAAATTTTAAAAAATCTACAGCATCAGTATGGTCAACCATAGGGGGAAAAAACACCAAGATGTACTACTTTTGTTATTTTTTTTCTCAGAAAATTTTATATATAACAATACTATTTGAAGCTATTATTTACTAATTCAGGTCTCAATATCTTGAACATGAATCCACACTGACATTTTCTAAAATCAATGAATGTACAATGCAAAGTAGCGAATTAACAGTGGGTTATCAGTTGGGTTACCACGTCAAAATTCAAAACAGTGAAAATTCTGCTTTTAGGCTGCTGGGTGTAGTGGTGCATGCCTATAATGCCAGCACTCAGAAAGTAGAGGCAGAAGGATCATGGTAAATTTGAAGCCAACCTAGACTACATAGTGAGTTCAAGTCTGAACTATATAGTTAGACCCTGCCTCAAAAAAAAAAAAGAAAAGAAAAGAAAAGAAAAAAAATTCTGCTTTTAAATTCCAATTAATATAGTCAGAGTTTTTTCATTTATCTCAAATCATTCCCTGTTTTGCATTTACATTACCCACTAACTTACTAGTACATAGGCATGTTTCTGTATATCACTTAAGCAACTAACCATGAATCTTTAAAACAAGAAGTTAAAAACTTAAGGTCCAAAGTAGCCTAGTGAAGCTGGGTGTGGTGGCACACGCCTTTAATCCCAGCACTCGGGAGGCTGAGGTAGGAGGCTCGATGTGAGTTTGACGTCTGCTTGGGCTACAACGTGAGTGAAAGGCTGGCCTGAGCTACATAGTGCAACCCTGTCTCAAAAAACTAGGGCTGGGAGTTTGGCTCAGTGGCTTAAGCACCTATCTGGCAGGTGTGAGGCTGTGAGTTCAAACCCAGTGCTGAAAAAAAAAAAAAAAACACTGAGTAAAAAAATCAGAATATATATGGCAAGATTGAAAAAATAACAGTATGGTTCCAAATTTAGAAAAATTGTAGCGTTATTTTATGTTGCTTAAAGTACTACTAAACTGTGACCACATCTAGATATTATATTTTTAATGAAGAATACAAAAAAAGACAAGGTATAATTGAGAGAAATTGGGTCATGAAACCATGAGCTATGAGGAAGAGTTGCAAAAATGAATTTTGAGGCAACTTGAAAGAGAAAATGAGGGCAGACTAGGACAGTATATGACAAAGACTGAAAAGTAAGACATCTCTGTGACTTCAAAAAAGGTACCAGGTAATTTGGCTAATGCAATATTTTACTCAATTTAGAACAAAAATGCAGTGGTAAAAAGAAGTAGAAATGGCCAAGTACAGATACTTTGAGTATCTAAGGATGGGCTGTGTGATCATGTGTCAAAGAGCATGATAAAAACATTCTTCGTGGTCATTCATGGATCAGGGTTAGAGACAACAATGGCTACAGCACCAAGCAAACCCAGTCTGGGAACCAGCACCATGCACAGGCCTCTGGCAGACTGGGAACAGCCAGACCCCAGGCCCCTCTGGCACAAGGACTGGCAGACAAGAAGTAGCACCACCCCCACCACCATCCCAAGCGATCAGCTTATCCAGAGAAACACAGGCCGTGATGATAGCTATCAAGGTGAAATGCAATTTGGATGCCTGTGGTGCTTTGGAGTTTCACTAACAGTGCAGGTCTAGGGCCAGTGCTCAGATCATAAGTTGAGAGGATAACAGTATGCAATGCGTGATCTAGGGGGATCTCCTTTTGAGGGTTACAGTCATTGTTGATTCTGTATGGTCTTGTTTTGAGGTCCTGTATTGTTTTCATTGTTTTGTTGGGTTGGGTTTTATTCTCTTTTGTTTTGTTTGATTATGTTAAATCCCATGGGAGGAGAAGATGTTTCAAGGATAGCAAGATAGATTGTGGTAGCAATTTTGGATTTACTATTAGCTTGTTTTGAAGTCCTTTATCACATTCATTGTTTTGTTTTTATTGTTTCTATTCTATTCTGTTCTGTTTGATTTATACTATGTCCGAAGTTACCTGCAGCTATTTTGAAGACATCAAGGGGCATTATGGCAACTACTGCATTTCATAATGTCTTGAAGTTTTGTACATCATACACTGTTTGTTTTGATTGGTTTTATTCTGTTATATACCCTTTAAAATTTAAAAAAAAAATGCTTTAGACTGGGGATACAGTCAGTGGCACAAGTGCCTGCCTGGTCAACACAAGGTCCTGAGTTTTGATTCCTGGTACCAAAAAAAAAAAGTTTCCTCACTTTTTCTCCAACTTTCATACATATCAATGCATGATTGTCTGCAAATATAACTTTTTGTTTTAAAATTTTGGAGACTAAAAAATTAGAAGTTGCTTAAAAGTTTAAATTTAGCATATGGATGCTGGATCAAGGAAGATCCTACTAGAAGACAACCAGCCGACCTTGTAAGTGGCACAACAGGTTCCAGGAAGAGAAAAGGCAACACCTCCCGTGAGCCTACACCCCCAATCCCTGTTGTAAGCAACCTGCTGGTTCCGAGGTTTGGCTAACTTGATAGCAACTAAGGTACATACAGCAACTAAATGCTTGCATTGTTTGGCTGATTTTGCAGGCATGGGGCCAACAGTCTGAACATCTCTTGGGGGGATGACAGTATGCAATGTAGCAAATATGGGGGATTTCCTTCTATCTTGTCTTTGAGGCCCAATATTTTTCTCACTGTTTTGCTTTATTTAATATTCTGTTTTGATTGGTTTTATTCTGTTTTGTTTTGTGGTTTGATTTTGCTATACCTGATGGAATGGACAATTATTGTGAAGATAGCAAGATACACTATAGTAGCTATTGTTTTCCTAGTTTCCTGCTTTGAGGTTCTGTACCAGTTCTATTGCTTTGTTTTGATTGACTTTGTTCTGTTTTGTTTTGTTGTATTTTTTATTGTCTTTAAAATAAAATTTAAAAAATAAATAAATAAAAAATAAATAAATTTACCATATGATGAAAATGTGCTACCATCTTCTAATATTCACTAAGTTTACTCTGGATTTATGATGCTTTACTGCACATTATACATTGTTATGTCACATACTTACTATAAAATACTAAGGAAAGGCAACAGAGTCAGACACTACTTATGTTACTATGTTAATAAAGCACAGTAATATTTCCTAACAAATGAAGACTGTATTACATGCAATATAACATGAGAATATCTTTCTACATAAACACTGGCACCATAATTTGAAGTTGGCAAGGTTGTTACTACCACTAACATTTCATAAAAGATTTCCATGTGCCATTTTTACATTAAAAAAAAAAAAGACTGTGCTTAGTATGGACCACACACCTAGGGGGATAATTCAGATCTCTGAACCCTGAAACTCTTTTCTTTGTGTCACTAATTAAGCCATTGACTCATCATTTATCTAAACATGTATTTATGTCCTCCCCCTGTTTAAATCTATCTCCTTGGATTCCACATACTTTAAATGCATTAGCATCCTACTGCATTAGTCTATAATGTTAATATTTTTCATTGTATTTAAGGAAGTACTTGGTGAGGACTAATTAGATTTTGAAGTTCTTTTTGAAGGATTTTTTTTCCCCGAAAATCCCTCTGTCTTTCACTGGTGACTACATTTCCTCATCTCCATATGGCAGTGAATTCTTTTGGTGTTCAATGCATGCTGGGGAAAAACCATAATAATTCTTTTGGTTTAAGATCTATGAAGCATTTTCCTCCATCTCCTTACTTTGATTAATCTTTCTTTATAGTGCTTAGCATTCCCTGACATTTTATAACAGGTCCACAAACCATTTCTGAAAACTTTAGAACCAGTTATGTTTGAGAATTCAATCTTCTAGGATTTTTTTATAGAACTTCATGACATACTCCCACCAAGGTCTGTGACAGCTTTTTATGATCAAACATTAATACTTCTTCGATGCTGTGCACTAAAATTGTAACTAAGAAGGATAAAGTTTACAAATAGCTTCACCTTTCTTTGGGTCAGATTTTACTGCCAGGTGAGTTCATGTCAGGTCAGTTCTACTGCCAAATGAGTCATGAAATACCTTTCAGTTTGAAAAGCTTTTTGAATTTTAGAATTACAGAAAAAAGATTATGGGTCTGTAAATATTTACTTTCTATTTTCTGTTCATCTCTGAAAATAGGATTTAAGCAAAAGGATATGTGAATATTTTGTCTATAGTCTTCATTATGCCTCTAAATTCTAGAATAATGGAGAATACAAAGTTTCAATCAAATAGCCAGTGAATGAATAAATAAATGAATGAGAAGGTCTGCTGTCAGGATTCTGTCGAAAAAGGGAATTCCATATTTTATGCCTGATTCCCTCTTAGGAACCTTAAATAGTAATACACAGAGTTGATCCAGGCTGTGGGACTGATGCAGAAACTGAAAAATAAGATAGACAAAACTAGTCAAAGGGAAGAAAGGCACTAAGCAAGGCAATGAGACAACAAAATATGTAAGAAAGAAGGAACTATGATGTAGAAGATAAGGTCATTATTCAACAGCCTTAGAAACAACAAAAACAATAAAATAACAGAGTCTGCACAGTGATGAGTCTAAGACCCCAGTATCTGTGATATTCTTCCAACCCTCACAATAAACTTCCATTTGCTAAATAACTATTGTGTGACTTTGCTCCTTGCAACTTGAAATAACTAATTAGAGAAATCATGAAACTTGTTTGAGCCACAATTTTTCTTTTATTAAAAGTGGTTGAAGAGAAGATGTCAACATTTCATTTCAACTAAAATAACTTGTATAGCAGTGATTCATAAATATTAGTTTAGAGAATTACTTGGGATTATTGGAATTCATTGCTGGACCCTCTCCCCAAATTTTTGATTTAAGATTAAGGTAAGGCAAGAGAATTTGCCTTCTAAGCTAAAGTTAATTACATTAGTAGATTAGGATTCTCCAGAGAGACATAACCAATAGGATGTATATGTTAAAGCATAAAGAAAGAAGGAGAAAAAGAAATTTATTTACATATTTAGTACCAGGGATCGAACTCACGACCTCACACTTACCAGGCAGGTGCTTATGCCACTGAGCTAAATCCCCAGCCCAAGAAAGAAATTTATTGAAAGGAATTAATTCCCAAGATCGTGAAGGCTGAAAAATCTGATGATCTGTGGCCTGAAGATCTGAGCACCAGAAAGAACAATGGTGCAAGTTCTCAATCAAGACTGAAGGCAGGAGAAGACCAACATCTCAGATCAAAAATCACCAGGCAAAGAGTAATGTTCCTCCCTTACTTCACATTTTGTTCCATTCAATCCTTTAACAGATTGCCCACATTGAGGAGGGCAATTTGCCTGAGTTAGCCTACTGATGAAAATGTAAATTTCATCCAGAAGCATCCTCACAGATAAACCTAGAATAATGTTTAAGCAAATATATGGGCATCTCATGGCCCAGTCCAGTTGAAATTTTCAATTACACTGATGCTGCTCCCCTGAAGACCACAGGCATATGTGAACCATTATTCAAACGTCAGTGCCCAAGGCAAATAATTTGAGTTTGTCCATCTGTAAAGACACATCTGTGTTCCCACCTACTCTTGATATTCATTTAATTTTCAAACAAAATGCAGCTTTCTAGAGAAAAACAGTATGAGAATCTTTACCCACTGAGAAGCTGATTTAACTATGAAGGTAACTTTTAAGTTTAATGTTTTCTCACAGACACCAAGAGATACTCCTCACAAAAGAGAAATTTCAGTATTCATCTGCACACATGGCAACTTCTTATTTTCTGCCAGGCAAAAATATTTCATCTCAAATAACATAGTACAGCCAATCTAAGTCCAACTGGATTCCAGGCTCTACCAAGATTGCTCACTTCCCTGGAAGCAAGACTATATGCAGTAAACAGGTCACAGAATGATTTTGATTGCTTTTTTTTAGTACCAAAGAAAAGTTGTACACCTTCATTGTAAACTCAGATCATAATTATCACTAAAAAAAAACATTTCAAATGTGATAGGTTTAAACTGAAGTCTCAAAATCTGCAACCATCAAATAAGTAGAATGACTTCTTTGGAAATAATTACGTTTCTAATACAATAAATGCTATTACTCACTTGCAAAGATAAGAAAACAGGTGTGAATTCTTGTAAGTGCTTTTTAGTTCACTGGAGAGCCTTGTTAGAAAAAATATTTGATTGCCAAATGACATCTATGCAAGCTTACACACAGATTTCCTATAAGAGGAAAATTTGGTGGACACATAGAGAGCCAAGGTATTCTATGTGATGGAGCCATAGGTGCTGAGCTAATTTATATGTAAATTACAAAATGTATATGTGAGTCAACTGCTGCCTTCTAGAAATGAACAATGGATCCCTGAACACTGAAGTATGCATGATACCTTAGTCAGGAAAAAGAAAAAAAAAAAAAGATGGAAAATGAAAGATTAAAAGGTTGACAGATTTTTTTTTCCCTGAAGCCAATTTGTTTTTCTTTGAGCTGAAAGGACTTTGCCCCAAGGTTTGTGTCAAACAGCCTTGCCAGGAAGCCACATTCATCACACCAAGGAAAAAAACCCTCTAAGGAGACAGCATGATAAATACCTGGTTTCGAGATCCCTGGATAGGGTGTCCAGAAATGAGCATAAGTATTTATTTATTTCCTAGAAGCCTGGGATCCAACTCAAATAATAGTCTTAGGAAAGTTTGCTTCCAAACACCCAATCTGGTCATTAACTTAAAACATTAAATATATTAACTACATGATGCTTCATCATGTTCTAAAGAGGCTGATAGAGTTGTTTGCTGATCCAGGACACACATGCAAGTTATTTGTTATGGTGATTACCTGCTTTGCAGAGTCCCTGCCCTTGACCCAGCCCCATAGATCAACGTCAGACCAAGGGAGATCTCCAGCAAAGAACGGAGTGAACCCTCTCTCAAGGTTAGGCTTTGAATCCTGGGTTCTGGAATGAAAATGGCCTACATTTGAATTTTATCTCCAAACACAAAGTTATATGACCCTAAGTGACTTAACCTCTGGAAACCTCAATTATACATTGTGTCTAGGTGTGGCACATACTACATGTTCCAGAAATATTAGTTATTATTACCATGTCATTTTTATAGTAGAGCTTCCCTTAATCAATAAACTGATTAATCCATGCTATCCATTCCTTCTGTAGAACATATAGACTAAGGTCTTAGTGCTCACAGCAGCAACTGCCTCATAAAAGTCTATACAATAACATCTCTGCTACTTGAGTTATCTGCTTCAAGTATATTTATACACAGATGTGTTTATGACAATTGTAATTGTTATTGGACTTTGTTTTTGGGTTTTGTTTTTTGTTTTTTGTTTTTTGTTTTTTGTTTTTTGCTACCAAAACACATCTTGTTATCTTCAAAGTAGTTGTTTATACCATCAGACACAAGAAAATCAAACAAAACAAAATAGAATAGTCAAGCAAGACAAAGCAATGAATGTGATACAAGGCTTCAAAACAAGATAAAAGGAAACCAATAATGGATGTTATCAGGCTTTTGGAATTTAATAGCTAATATACACTTTTAAGAAATAAAAGCAAAACTAAAAAGTTATCTTCATAAAAGCTAGCTAAATAGTTCAAAAAAGATAAGTAGAAAAATGATCTCTGTCAAATAAGATGCTAAAATTATAGAAGATTAGGGGATAATATCATGATAGTCTGGAAAGTATTACCTAGATCACCTTGCAAGTACTTGAAGATCCTTCCAGGTCTTGAAGAAACTACAAGTAGAAATTGTACAGGGTGTATTTTATCTGTTGCTAATGGATGAATGATACTGCAAAGCTCCAGGCAACAGATTACCCAGCCTGCTGCCAAAGATTGATATGGGATGTCTATACATTTTTAAGTTAAAACAAAATGTTTAATATATGAATATACAATTTTCCCCTGCTACTTAATGGAATTTTAAAAGGTGAATGACCATGGCTGGTTCCATCTGAATCATATAAGAGAGATTTTAGAGCAATAGAAATATTCCTATTCATTAAGCCCCTTCTTTAAAAAGTTCTAAATTTAGATACAGGAAATGGAGATCCATGGACACATTTCAGTTAGAGGAGAAACAAGTTCAAGAAATCTATTGTACATTGTGGTAAATACAATTAATAATATATTCTATATTTGAAAATCTCTGAGAGTAGATTTTAAGAGTTCTCACTACAAAAAAAGACACTAACTTGCACCCTCCTGTGAGCCAGTGGCAGTCATGGCCAGGAGGAGAACCAAGAAGACAACCCAGGCCCTCTGGTGAGCCAGCCGGCACATGAAGCTGGGAGACAAGAGGAGCACCCCACTCCCTGAGCAACCAGCTGATTCAGAGGAACGCAGGCTGAGATGATAGTAACTGAAATTTAAAAAAAAAAACTTAATGCTTGTATTGTTTGATTGACTTTGCAGGCCTAAAGCTGGTAGTCTGAGCATCTATTTAGAGGACAACAATACAAAATATAGCAACTATGGGGGATTTCATTCTGTCTTGTTTTTGAAACACAATATTGTTCTCACTGTTTATTTTGTTCCATTTTATTGTTTTGTTTCATTCCCTTTAAATTTAAAAAAACATTTTAAAAAAGATACTAGTATGTGAGGTAATACATATGTTAATTAATTGGATCTGCACATATATCTGCATATCATGTTATACATCATAAGTATATACAGTCTTTATTTGTTCATTAAAAAATAAAATGTGTGAAAAATTTTTAAAATGTATCTGAATAGGTTCAGGGAAGTAGTAGTAGTAGATAGTAAGTAGATAAGAATTTGTCTTTTGCCTTTTACAATTAACCCAAAGCCATATTCAGTCACACTCTAGTAGTTTTTGCAGCCTAGGAGATCCAGGCCCAAAAATTATTGTCATGAAGTAGCAAAAAAAGGCAGATGGAGTATAAGTTTTTAAAAGTTGCTCCAAACAAAAATAATAAAATTTAAAAAGTGAAAGTTTCTGTAGTAACTGACTACCACAAAAATACCCAGAGAGCTTTGCAAAAAAAAAGAGATTCATAGGACTTAATGTCCAGCAATTTTATTTCATAGGTCTATGTCTGCCAGATAATTAAACTTGAAAAAGATTGACATTGAACAGTACTGCCTAATCAGTACATAAAATGTGTCATATTTTCTAGTATCCTCTTTTTTTTTTTTTTTTTTTTTTTGGTGGTACAGGGGATTGAACTCACAACCTCACGCTTGCCAGGCAGACGCTTATGACATCTAGTAGCCTCATTTTTAAAAAGGAAAATTTCTAGCCGGGCGTGGTAGCGCACGCCTTTAATCCCAGCACTCTGGAGGCTGAGGTAGGAGGAGCATTGTGAGTTCAAGGCCTGTGTGAGCTACAACACGAGCACAAGGCCGTCCTGAGCTACACAGTGCAACCTTGCCTCAAAAAAAAAAAAAGAACCCAGAGCCGGGGGTTTGGCTCAGTGACTTAAGCACTTGCCTGACAGATGCGAGGTTGTGAGGTCAATCCCTGGTGCTGCAAAAATAAATAAATAAATAAATAAAACAAAAATAAAATAAAAAGGAAAATTTCCTAGCAATACATTTAATTATCTAATAGTACATTTTATTTAAATCAGTAAGCCCCAAATATTATTATTTTAACATGTCATTAATATAAAAATTTTATTGAGCCATCTTTCATTTTTTAAAATTTTAGTAACTCTTTGAAATCCAGGAAGGGTATGTTTTACACTTACAGCACACTCAATTTGGGCTTGCTTCACCCCAAGCACTCAACAGTCACATATGACTAGTGGCTACCATATTGTAAAATTGATCATAGAGTACAGAGGGTAGACTGTCTCCATGATGTGGGTTGTCTCGGGAATAAATTATCATGCATTTTTAAAGGCTCACCATTACCAAGTGCTAAGAAAAGGGAATGATTAGGAAGATCAAAAAAAGGAAATGAAAGAGCATAGGAAATCCCAGATAAATATGACCTTTAGCTACAAAGTTTATGTACTGCGAGTTGTGGTAGAACATGTAAGTATTCAAAGCTAAACAAATGAAAGCATGTCCATGTACACAAAAAAGGAGAAACTTTGAGAATTTTTACTAGGGAAGATTAAAAAGATGTCTGTCATGCTATTCTAGTTACTTAAATTTAGAATTATTCTGTGCTCACTTATGCCATGCTATTTAAGTTTAAAATTAGAATTCTCACAAAAGTTTGTGCTCACCTTTCAGATACCTATGGGACAACAGTGTGGAATGGAAATCCTTTACAGAAAAAGTAAATTGCTCAGTGTAAAAGCACATCCTAAAAGCATTTCCAAACATTTCATCCTATGCACACCCTTCTTGCATGTATTAAACTATTATGTTAGTGAAAACACATTTTGAAAGCTGAAATAATAAGTCTTAATAATGAGCTTAAGTTAGAACTGATTCTGCCCTGGGAATTCAATTAATTTTTCAAAGGATTTCTCCAGTAGAGTATTCTAACCAGGAATATCATGACTCAAAATGCTGTGCATCAAACAAAATATCTGTGAAGGAAAGCTCCTTATCACTCAATAAATATCAAACACTAACATCAATGAAAAAACAATGAGAATGGAATAAATTCAGCATCAGAGGTTGATGCAGATGTGTGAGGTATTACCTTGCAGATGTGAATTAGACCAGATGTAAAAAATCCTACAGGAGCCCAGTTCATCTCAAAGCTAATGCCGTAACCAAATTTACATATGAAGTTATATTTCCTAAATGCTGCTGCTCATTTTTCCTTTTATGGGATGATGATGAATGGCACCAAATTAGCTTTTAAAACAACTATCGGGTCATTTTAAAGTTCTAATAATTTAATTTAAAGCTGAATTCTTTAATATACAGATTTATAAATATGTGAAGCTAATCATAGAGGTCATTCTCCTGGGGCTATGTTTGTTACTTGTGCATCCAGGAGAGGCACAGAATTTTCATGCTCTGTCATGTACACTTTTGTTCAGGTTAAAGTGGCCACAGAAACTCAGGATCTAAATTAGAAAGAACTAGTAAATTGCCAATATGAGCACATTCTTTGTGTATTTACATGCACAAATCATAATGGCTACCTAGTAAAAATAAAAAATCTATAAGTGGTAACTATTTTAGGGCCAGAACCAAAAGGCATTTGAAATCCTTTCAATTTATGTTTAGTAAAATAGATGCTCAGCACTTCCTTTGATAGTTTAATACATACCATTATCAATAGAACCAATCAAGACAAGTAAGCTAAATGAACAAAGCACTATACTGAGAACAAAAGTGTCAGTTTGTTAAAATGCTGGTGGCTAGGTTGCATTTTCCAGTAGATTTTTACTCATTCCCTCAATTAATGATTGCATTTTCAACATGCCAAGCCCTGTGTCATGCACTGAACTACATTAAGCCAGGTATGTTTACACACAACCACAATTTCAGTGATTTGGATGCTGAGGCAAGAGAATTTGAGCCCAGCCTCACAACTGAGTGACTGAACCAGGGAGTGGGGGCCTGCAGATGTAGCTCAGGCCCCTCAAAAATTGCAATAAATAGTCCTTTATGTTCAACTGACAAGCATTATGCATATCTGCAAATATAAGTGCAAGACTAATACCTACATGTTCAAAAAAAAAAGCCACCTGTGTTGATTCCCTGAGTGCTGGCCTGCCCCCTTCACACGGGTCCATGTGGGCCTTCACCCAGAAGCTCCTCTGCTGCTGGGGAGCTGGTGTATAAATTGTTCTCAAATCACACGGCATGGAAGGCTCAGCCCTCCACCTCTGTTTATCACAGGCTCCTCCAGCTGTATAGATGCCCTCTCATTTATCCTCCACATGTGTCTTCCTTGTCAGAGCTATTTCCTTACTACAGGTCAACCAGTGGTGGCCTGATTTTACCAGTATTATGCAAGAAGCACAGAACATGTTCAATAAGTGTAAGAATGAAGGAGACACTCAGGTTTGAGGGCATGGATGCCAAGAAAATTTTTTTAAAAGTTACTATCATCTTCTTTCTGTAAACTGACTAGAACGTACTATTGGGAAGGGCAGCACTGATCTCTAAACTTCCCCAAAATGCATGCTAATTCATTTTCACATCCTCATGATCAACATGAACCAAGCATAGGTTTAGACTATTTGGCATCCAGTCTGCTTTATTCTCTACGTGTAGATGTCTAAATTCAGTAAGCACACATGTTCTCTGCTGGAAATTCTGCATTAGAACCTCACCGTCCTCAGATTTCTTTGGGCTTCTGTGCAAACTCTGTAAACAGTCTTCGCTATCTTCTTTTTTCTTTTTTCCTTTTGGTACCTTATCTTCTTTAGCACCTTCTAACTGCATTCAACTAGGTTACCCTATGTTCTGATGCCAATCTAGGTTCCAGTAGAACAAGGATGATGCAGTCAAACTGAATCACTGAGCAGAGTTTAGTAAAGAGGTTGTTTACTAAAAGAGTAAACAGGATTTGGAGAGACAGCAGCTGATGCCACTGGGTCCCAGGATGAGCAATGACAGGCAATTATTAGTAACCAGAATGAAAGTCATCCAGCCTGCAAATGAAATTTGGACAGCAAAGAGCCCTGGGACTAAACACTCTGGCCTCACCTCCTCCCACCCTGCAGGTGATCAAGCACAAAGGACGTTCTCTTAAGTGCAATTCACTCCAGTCAGTCTCTTTGTGACATGTGAGAATGGTAGAGAATGGGCTGAAAGATGCAACTAAAACTACATAGGACAAGTTGAGTTGATGTTTAGATTTTAAAGGGGAGAAAAGTGCTACCATTTTCCTGATGATTACCAACATCTCATCCTTCTCTCTTCCCTTCCCTTCCCTTCCCTTCCCTTCCCTTCCCTTCCCTTCCCTTCCCTTCCCTTCTTCTCTTTTCTCTTCTCTTCTCTTCTCTTCTCTTCTCTTCTCTTCTCTTCTCTTCTCTTCTCTTCTCTTCTCTTCTCTTCCCCCACTCTCTCTATCACAATCCCCAGTTCAGTTTACACTCATTGTACATTATCTCACAAGTGTCCCAGGAGGTTTCAGTCTTTTCTGTCCACACAATTTTCCTCAAGTACATACAGACACGTTCTGTCAGGTTTCACCAACACTACTTCAGTACTCAATAGGTTTTCCCTGGGAACTGTACACAGGATCTACTATGCTCAGAAGAAATTAATGTGAAATAAACTCAAATACCTCTGTTCTTTAAGTTTACTTGCCATTTCCTGAAGTTATACAAAATCACCCTGAGGACTCTTCCACAGAAGTTCCAGAGTGGTGCCCTTCCTTTCTCCCCTGAAGATATGTTTCCAATCTCTTGGTACTTTGGCTGCAAAGACCAAAACAAACAAGGGAAAATCAAAAAGAAACCCCTCATATTCAGTTACTAGAGTGGACATCCAATTGGTGTGGAGCCCCATTTACTTTTGCAGGCATGTGCCTTTCTGACATTCTGAGGTAGAGTTCGCACAGGAGCTGCTATCTTTTTATAGACTTCATCTCCTTGGACAGGATTGGTTTAAAGTAAGGAGGTCACTTGAGCTATACCAGTACTGTAGTGCACTTCTCCAATTAGTCTTCCAGTCCAGTTCATCTCTTAACTCCATCCTAGACCCCAAAGCTCAGACAGATACCTTGTCCTAGATGACAAGCAAAGAAAATGTCTCACAGAGGAGGGAGTGATCAGGGTCAAATTGTCAAATGCTGTTGAGAAGTCCTCCTGTAGAATTTTGAACTTGGGACTAGAGAGACTAACAGTCAAGTTGCTTTGTGGTCATGAGTGTGGTAGGCTGAGCCCGGCAGCGTGTGGTGACCATGATTTTGGCCACCACAGAGGAGTTATTAGCCCCTTATTCTCACCATACTCTTGCTTACCACAGGAGGAAGTCTGTGCGTGTGTATTTCTCTTTCCCTGGAAGGATCTTCTCTTCTCTCACCCTATTTAGCTTTTCCTACCTCTTTAATATTTCAACTCAAGAAAGAATTTTTCAAGAAGCCTTTTGTTATCTCTCCATTTATAAAAATAAAATTACATGTTAGCAAAGGAAGACAAACAAGTAAGTAATTTAAATGTAGGGTGTCAAATAGTGATGAGCACAGAGACAAATTAAGAAAGTGGTGCAGAAGAAGGGAAGGAATCTTGTTTTGGGGTGGTATTGCTGTTTTAAACGGGGCAATCAAAAGAATTCTTTAATCAAGCATCATCTGAGCAGAAATCTGAAGGAGATGAAAGATGAG
The DNA here is from genome assembly GCA_004363535.1 of Dasyprocta punctata. Taxonomy (NCBI): domain Eukaryota; kingdom Metazoa; phylum Chordata; class Mammalia; order Rodentia; family Dasyproctidae; genus Dasyprocta; species Dasyprocta punctata. Next base: position 32,693 of record RJWM01011480.1, read on the forward strand.
GCATGCAGAACCATAGGGGAATACTATTCTATGGAAAGTGGACAGCAAGGACAAATGTCTTGGGAAGCACTATGCTTGACACTATCAAAGACAGCAAGGAGGCCAGTGGTGCCAAAGTGAAGGGAAAGAAGGAAGAGTGTAAGAGAAAAGATCACAGAGGTAGCAGACAGATTGTATGGGGCCTTGTAGGTCTTTGTAAGGACTGGATTTTACTCCAGGTGAGGTGGAAACCACTTGAGAATTGGAGCAGAGGTATAGAATGATGTTTTTAAAAGCTTTTTTATAACTGCTCTTTGGGGAAAGACACTATCAGGGTCAAGGTGGAAACAGGAACACTGGTTAGAAAACTACCATAGTTATCCGAGGGGTGATAGTAATGTGGACCAGAATGGAAGCAATCAGAACAGGAAGATATCACTGCAAAACTGACTGTGTTTTGAAGGGAATGACAACAGAATTTGCTGGCAGAGTATATGTATAAGAGCAAGCAAGGAGGCAAGGTTGTTCCCAAGTTTTGTGTCCTGAGCACTAAGAAAACAGTGTTCACTAACAGTAATAGGGTAAAAACAGGAGTCGAGTATGTTTTTTGAAGAAGATCAGAAATTTGGTTAGAGAAGCCTGTTAGACATTCAAGTAGAAACATTAAAAATAGAAAAAGAAAAGAAAGAAGGAAGGAAGGAAGGAAGGAAGGAAGGAAGGAAGGAAGGAAGGAAGGAAGGAAGGAAGGAAAAGAAAGGAGAAAGAAAGAAAGAAAGAAAGAAAGAAAGAAAGAAAGAAAGAAAGAAAGAAAGAAAGAAAGAAAGAAAGAGAACGATTAAGTGAGCCATGGGTGTATACATCTGGAAGGAAGACATCACTGCGGACGCCCTCCTCATATTCATGGATGACACTGCCAAAGGAGTAAATGTGGATAAGAAAGAGGAGATGCCCAGGGAATGAAGTCAAGAACTGTGATATTTAGCAAAGAGACAGGAAGAATTGTTAATCTGACCAAGAAAGAGAAGCCAATGAAAAATGACAACAAAAACAGAAAGTTAGCATGTTCTAAAAGACAAGTAAACAAAGTGCTTCACAGAAAAGAAGTGTTCAACTGTCAAATACTGTTGAGAAGTCAAGAAAGTTAAGAATCGAGAATGGGCCATTCCATTGAGCAATGTGCAAATCATAGTGACTTTAAAAAGAGACTTGCAGGGAAATGTTGAAAGTAAGTACTTTATTAAGCTATTTCAAGATCAATTGGGAGAAATAAAGGGGAATCAATGTCTTTTTTATTTTATTAGCATGTGCTTGCAGCACATGTATTTTACAACCATCTGGAGGAGTTGGTACGTGTACATAATACAGTTTGTTTCCTTTTTTAAACCCCTTCCCTCCTCCTCTCTCCCTCCTCCTCTAGTTCTGTGTCTGTGGTGAAAAAGAAACCCTCCTACATTGTAGGTGGGAACGTAAACTAGTACAACCATTATGGAAACCAGAATGAAGACTTATCAAAGAACTAAAATTAGAAATTCCATATGACCTGGCTATTCCCTTTCTAGGTGTCTTCCCCAACGAGTTTAAAACATCATACTACAGCAATACATGCATATCACTGATTCTCTCTATTTTAAAGAAAATAAAACCCAACAAAACAAAACACAGTAGAGCCAATCAAAACAAAGCAGTGAAAGTGGTACAGAACTTCAAAACAGGATAATAGGAAATCAACAATGGCTTCCATAATATATCTTGCTATCTTCACAATAGTTGTCCTTACCAACAGACATAGCAAAATCAAACAAAACAAAACAGAATAAAACCAATTAAAACATAGCATTGAATAAAACAAAACAATAAATTGGAACAAAACGAAACAGTGAGAACAATATTGCATGCTCTTATCTTCAAAGTAGTTGCTCGGGTTACCAGGTGCAGGGATAAAACAAAACAGTAAAATGGAACAAAAGATTAGATTTCAAAAACAAGACAGGAGGAAATCCCCCACAACTGACACAATGCACACTGCCATCTTCCTAATAGATGCCCAGTTCACCAGCCCCCAGGCCTGCAGAGTCAACCAAGCAGAGTCCCCTCTCCTCAGTTGCTATTATCTCACCCTCAGTCCTCCAAATCAGTGGAGGCCAGGGAGGGGATGTTCTTCTGGTTTTTCAGCCTGCACACTGGCTGGCTCAAGGGAAGGTGTGGTTTCTTTTTTGACTGAGGCTACCCATCAGCATGGCGGAGGCTGCTTCACAGGAAGGCACAGTTTCTCTTCTGGCTGAGGCCCTTTCTGATCAGCCTGCCTTCTATAAAGCCTTGGTTTCTCTTCTGGTTGAAGTTCTTACCCATCAGCATAGCAGAGCTGGCTTCACAGGAAGGTGTAGTTTCACTTCTAGTGGAGGCTCTTTCCGATCAGCCTGGCAGGGCTTGCTTCACGGGAAGCCATACCACTGTTTATAGCAACGCAATTAATAAAATTAAAATCCTGGAAATACCCTGGATACCCATCAGTGGATAACTGGATAAAGAAAATGTGGCATCTATTTATAATGGAATACTACTTGGCTATAAAGGACAAATTTGAGACATTTGTGGGAAAATGGATGCACCTGGAAAATATAATGTTGAGGGAAATAAATCAGACACACAAACTTGAATACCATAAAGTATGTCTCATTTGAGTTAGACAAGTCTTTTGAGGAATTTTGCTCAAATGAGAGTCAGGAAATGGGGATAACAGCTAAGAGAATGAAGGATCACACATATTGTCTATTCACATGGTCTCTGTCCTGAGCATCTCCTCTTTACTCAAATCTCCACCACCCTCATCCTAATTCTGCCTAATTATTTTACTCGCCAATTTCACTGACAGAATAGAAACTACAAGAAAGTACATCCCCAAGTTACTAGTACCACTTCTAACCTATCCACATCCTTATATGTTCAACATGAAACAGGCTGAATTGCTGGTGTAGTTTTCTGCAGGTGTGTTCAGCTATGAGAAGTAATGCGCTAACCTAGCCTGCTGTTTTGTTAAGTGAGGATGATGAAAGGTGTTGGAGACAAAGACAAAATAATTGCAAAATCAGAACTGTGATACGCTATGCTCTTTATAGCTCATGAGAGCATAACAAGTGCCCTACTGTCAAAGTCAGAGTCCTGCTAGTTTCATAGACTGACTTGATCTTGGACAGCGATCCCAAGAGGGCAACAACTGATGTTAACCTTAAATTTAGAGATATACTCAAAACAGCAGTTTCCCTTAAATATTCATTCTATATCTTGCCTCTGAACTTACTCAAATCCTTTGCTTTCTAGCCTGTATCAACTCTTGGAATAACACGTTATCTATTCAATACATACAGTAGCTTCTGTTTGGTTGGGTTCTTTCACAGACTGTCCTAAATCAAAGTAGGAAAAAGGCTGCTTGCTCAGTTATCATCTTTCTAGAATGAAAAGCTGTTTTAGCCTAACTACAATTAGCAGTGCAAATCTATGTGGCATCTCCAGTACACACACATGCACACACGCATGCACACACATGACTACAATTCACATTCACATCTGCATTGGGCAGCATTCTAATTGCTGGAACAAAAAATATCTGACACAACTTAAAGGAGAAGAGGGTTATTTTGGCTCTCAGTTTCATGGGTTTCAGTCCATGGTCAGCTATAAGAGACAACACGGTGCAGGAACGAGGCAGAGGAAAGTTGTTTAACTCAAGGCATTCATGAAGCAGGGGAAAAGAGAAGCAACCAATAGAAAGAGGCCAGGGACCAATACAATTCCCATGGTCATGTCCCAGGGACCCACTTCCTCTGACTAGGCTCCCACCTCCTAATACGCCATTCAGCCACGAACTCACCAGGGGATTAGTCCACTGATTAACTCAGTGCCTCCATTACTCAATCACCTTCCACAAGCCAAGCCTCTCAATATTTTAGATCTAAACCATTTTTAAAGCATTTTTTCAACAGAACTGTCTACTCACACCACTGAAGAAACCACATAAGAAGAATGCTCCCACTGGGCCTGGTAGTACACACCTGTAATTCCAGCATTTAGGAGGCTGAGACAGGAGGATTATGAATTCAAGGCCAGCTGGGGCAACATAGTAAGAGTGTATGGAGAAAAAAAAAAAGAAGAAGAAGAATATTTCTTACCTTGAAGGAACAAACTCTTAGTTAAATACGCAGTCTACAGGCATCTATGAGATGAACACAGGAGGAACAAGAAGAGGCAAGAAAGGGCCAGATATGAAAAACAAGGACAAAGATAAGATTATTAGGCCTCTTTGCCCAAAAACATGACTTGTGATTGAAAGAAAGCACAGAAAAACCAACATCAAAGAACTTTGAAGGTAGAAAGCTAGATTTTGGCAATATTTAAATGAACTATTTAACCTCATTTGTTTCTTAAGAAATGAACAACAACAAAAGCTACAGAAAAAAATGAAATGCCACATCCTCCGTATGGATGCCATGTGCAAAGTTTTCCACTTGGGAAATGCTTTTGAGAGAAACAGGAGCTCTGAACGGTACAGCCAAAGTTCCAAGCAAGCCTGCCGTCTCCCCGTCTCCAGAGCACAAGGCCACAGTGGAGAGCTGAAGGCAGAACAGGAATCTGAACAGACATAAACTGCTGTGAGACAGAACAGTTTACTATAATCTTTCTAAATAATCTTTAGACCCGCTTGTATGGACCCCTTAGGACTGGGAGCCTCATAAACCCCTGGCCTATGAAAGCAATTTATAAAACTTCTCTGAGAAGGTTACACAAATATATTGTCTCCAGCACTGTGTAACTAAAAGTTATAACCTATTCCTTCGGGAATATCTGGGCTTTAACAGATTTTAAAACTATCTTTATATAGGTTAGGGTTTGGTTAAAAAAAAAAGCAATCCAATTGTATTCTTTTAAAATGTATGTGTTTAAATCTGCTGCTATAATTCTGTATTATGGTAATAGCAACTACCACCATTCATATTTCAGACATTGGGGTAAGCACTTTACACGTGTCGTCTCAGGGAATCCTCCCCAAAACATTGTTAGTCAGGTATTCAGATTATCCTCATTCGAGAGAAAAAGAATTGAGGTTCCCATAAGCTAAATGATTCCTCACAATCACTAAGCAGTAAAGCCAGGGCACACATTCAAGCCCCCTGTCCATAAAGCCAGCGTGTACTGAAAATTCACACTACAGATGCAAAGAGATACAGATATATTTTTAAAGCACTGCATTTCCTTCTCCAGGTTATCGCTTTTCAAATGGATGAATACAGACATCATAACAACCTCAGCAACCAATGTGACGCCAAGGGGTTCCCCCTACCTCAAGAATCTTTTTCCAGTGTTCACTTTAATGTCCATAATATATCAAAAGAGATGAAAATTGTTACTGGTGTTTTGTTCACAATTCCTTATGGCAAGACCCAGAATATTGAAAAAGAAAGGTGTCTTAAAATCAGCCTTCCTCACTATTTATGGAACCCAGAAGAAATCTCTGACTGCATTATGATTAAACATTGATGGTTTTCATTTATTCAAACTCACACTCAAGCCATTATTTCTGATATAGTAACCCTGCCAGTGACACAAGCAGCCAACCAGTAGATCCATTTCAGGTTCACCTTTGGGTCTCTGGTGAACCCATAAAAGCTATATATTTATGGATTTGATAGCCTCCGATTTTAATGGAAAAAGAGTTAGCATATTTATAAAATGTTCTGTTTCATATACACAAGTCAAATATGTGCCATTATAGAAGGGTCATTTTCTCAAAACAGAATTTTAAAAAGCAATCATGGTCCAAAGCAGACTATACAGACATGAGGAAATTAAAACTCAAAAGTTAATTAAAACGAGCAACAGAAAAACAAGGTTTCCTAGAATATAAAATATTAAAGTGAAGATAATGGCTAGTGTGCAACTCTCCACTTTAAAACGATCCTTTAACTTTTTTTCTTGCCTAGTCTGGGTAAAGACCTTGTTAGCATCAAGCAAACATCTATCCAGACCTTCACTTTTCTCCTCTTTTACTTAGTCTGTATATTTTTTATTTTGCAGGTACTCTTCCAATAGCTGGTTAAACTTCCCAAAGGAAACTAAGAAAGATTACAAGTTCTTTACAAGTAAGAACTATGTACATTTATTTATAGATACACATTTAAAGTATTTTAGCAAAATACATCCAGCTGATACATTAAAGAGCTGTGCTCATCAGAATTTGCCAGGAGAGCACCCGATGGGCACAAAACGGTAGCTGAGGCCTTGGAGCTGTGGATTTAAACATAAAAGTTGTCACAAATACACGTTAGTAGCTTGTGTCTTTATATACAGTATTTTTATTGAACTGAAATCCAGGTTCCTTCGTATTGCTCATATCTGCTTAGAAATTTGAGAAAAGCAAAGATGAGAATCTATTATTATTTGAAAATTGTAACTGCATAAAACGAAAAAATAGGCATTAAAAATCCCACCGCTGTAGGGCCAAGCTCTTCATTATGCATGCACAACTTTGTAAGCCCCTTAAAAATCTCAACATCTGACCCATTTCATTTTTACAGGGAAGGAACTATTGCAGTGGAAAATATGCGTAAAAATCTACAGCATTCAGAGGCATTAACTAGTGTTACTTCCCATTTGTTTACTGTGCCCCCTCCACAGGAAGCGCGCATTCCTCCGTCGCGCACACAGTAGCACCTGCTGCTATAACTCTACCCGCAGTCAGCTCCCGGCCTGCTCTTTCTTGTTCCGAAAGGGATTCGCGCCTCTTTTTGAACTGCTAAAGTAATGCTGCCACCTGCTGGTCAGAGCAGAGAACGCAACGAGGTTACCCTCCAAAGAAAGGGAAGTTTCGTTCAAAATGACGATGCCGTAACTGTTTCGAATTAAAAATTAAATAGGTTTTAAAATAGAAGTGATTCTACAGAAATTTTACCGTCTTTATATAAACGTTAAGTTGGTAGCCCTGATTTTTCCGAATACTACAGTTCTGATATTATCTAAATTTTAATCATCTACGTGTTTATAACAAAGAGAAAACATTAAAAATAATAATCAGAGTCTTTGGCAACCCGCTCGGGCCCCCTTCTGTCTCTCAGACAGAAGCTTTCTTTCTCTCAATAAATATGTTCTGCTCTTAAAATGAATAAATAAATAAATAATAATCATGTATATTGGGTTTTTGTTGTTTTTTTTTTGTTTTTTGTTTTTTAATGATTGGCAAGATGCTCTCAGGACATGTCTTTCTCTCAGAAAATTCCAAATCTGTAGACACACAGAGATGGGCGTACCAGGGAAAATTAACAACGACAGCAGAAATTAGTTTTATTTGGAAGTTTACCAAAGCGTATCTATAAAAATTGTCTTCAAATTTTTCTTTTTGAATTTAGAATCCAAATACACATCTACGAGACAGGTAGATGTCTTCCAAAACAGTTCTTTCTACGCTCCTGTTGCTGGTGTAATCTGTAACCCAGATGTGAGTATTTATGCCCCTGAGGTGGGAATCATCCTCTCATCTAGAACGCTCGCTCGGTAGAGAGATAATTAAGGGACCCTTTTCCTTGCTCAGTGCAAACGTTAGACACAGACCCCCAACAGTGCCCCAGAATTAAAAGTCTGGGTTCTCTTACCAAGCAATAAGTGGCAAGAATCCTCATTTAAACTTACTTAAAAATTCTGATGGACAGTAAGGCTAATTTATTCACTTTTTCTCATGGCAAGACAAAACAGCTAGCTGTCTTTTTTTTTTTTTTTTTTTGTAAAAGATTATGCTTCCGGACAGGTTTTCTTCAATCAGTGTTTTCTGGACGTATTGCTGCCCTCTCTCCGCCTCTCTTGGCAGGCAGCTCCTTGGTCCTGCGGGTTCTCCAGCGTCGCTCCCCGCTGGAGGGTGCACAGGGCTCTGTTATAGCTAGCTGCTTCAGGAGATGCGACCTTCTGGAAGGAAGGTCGTTGGCGAGGATGACAAGGAACAAATGCAGCTCGGGAAAACACTGCCCAGCAAAACTCAAAGGACAGAGTTTTGCAAGTGGATGGCTTGTGGAAGACTGTGTTCGTGCACTTTATAAAATGTAGTCTTTCTGCATATATTAAATGTGGAATGTTGTAACACTTATTAAAATGAGAAATCCTGTACTCATTTAAATTTACTCACTCTTTGAAAGGCTTCTTGGAAGTTATCCTGGGACTTTGGGCTCTAGCTTAGTTTGAAAATAATGGAACCAGCCTGGCGTGGTAGTGCACACCTTTAATCTCAGCACTAGGGAGGCTGAGGCAGGAGGATTGTTTGGCGTTCAAGACCAGCCTCAACTACATAGCGAGGTCCTGTCTCAAAAAGACAGAAAAGGGGAGGGGGGAGGAAAAGAAAACAATGGAACCAAGGTAGGTCATTTCTCAGGTCTCTGCCATCTTAAAAACTGTAGGTAGACTCTACAGTGGGAAAATACTATCAATGCCAGTCTAAATTCTCTTCGCAAGAAACAGCATCTTCTCCAGAAGCACAGAGGAAAGCAAGTGACATCTTAGGCCACATAATTACTTCTGGAAAATAACACAACCAATATGCTAACAGAGACACAGAGGCCACTGAATTTCAGGAAAATCATCACAGCCACCATCAAGATCTACCTTGGGTACCAGTATCAAATATCACACAGTATGAAGAGTATGACAACGGTTTCCTTTAATTGCCTAACTTCTGTTATTACTCCACAATAAACTAGTTTTGAGCAGTGATCATGGTAGATTTTATATATACTCTTCTAAAAACACCAACTAGTCTTATGTACAGCCCCAGACAATACATGAGTTCTTTCCTACTAGACTCCCCTTTAAGTACTAAAATTAAACATGAAGCAACTTGGGAGTTCCTTAGCAAAATATTGTGATAAAAAAGGATAATCTTCTTGCATAATTACTTAACTCCTATTATCAAGACAGAAATCAAAAAATGACAGAACACTGAAATCACAGGACAAGGGATTGGTTTTTGGGATTTTGGTTTTCCTTACTTGTTATTTATAGACTGAAAGGATGGATTTCTTTTTTTTATTACTATGATTGTTTTCTTATTTAGACAAAGCAATATACCTTCTAAAAGTACCACTTTCTCTAAATAAATGTTTGCATTTTTATCCATTTTAATTTTTTAATTTTTACCTGACAGCATTTGAGTATGGACATCGTAAAGTTCTGCTCTTTGTGCATATTGAAGAGTTAATCAGGCTATTTAACATATCCATCAAACTTTGCTCTTAATTTCCAAATCTGAATATCTTAGTGAAGGGTAGCATAAAATTGCACAGGAGGAATAACATTTTTACTTTGATGACATAAGAAAACTTTTCAGCACAATAATACAAATATGTGGGCTGGAAACTTTTTGTTGCTGTTGTTCCAAAATGAGCATTTCTTTGTTTGTTTGTTTGTTTTGCCATTAGTTGTCATTTTTTAAAAACTTTTATTAGTACACGTTTACAGTACATAATAATTACATTCCCTGTAGGGAATTGGTACACAACATGCTTCAATCTTTTTTCCCACTTCCCTCCACCTACCCCACTTTATTTCTCCAGCATTACTCATTTATCGCATAATACTTTAGAAACTTCATTATCATGTATACATATTAAAAACCAGACTAATTGACCAAAGAACACACATAAGATGTAAGACAACTGTACTATATCAAGGTAAACTTTTAGATATAATATCTGCACTGAATCATAATGTCTTCTCTTTTTTCTTATCCTTTATTTCAATATATATATTTTGAGATATATTTGTATATATATATGAAATACATATATATTAGAGATATACTGAAATGTATTATATATAAATGTAATAAATATAAATATGTATCATATATATTGAAATATATATATGAGAGACAGAGGGGGAGAGAGGGGAAGAGGGAGTTTTTCATACAAGAGAAACTATATAATATTTAAGCTTGTGTGTCTGAGTGACTTCATTTAACATTATGGTCTCCAGATGCATTCATTTTCCTACAAATGATTCAAGTGTATCCTTCTTTATGCCAGAATAGTATTCCATTGTGTATAAATACCACATATTCTTTATCCATTCATCTGTTGACAGACATACAGGCTGTTTCCATGATTTAGCTATTATTAATTGTGTTGGTATAAAAAGAGGTATGCATACCTCACTGCAGTAGGATGTTTTTAACTCTTTCAGGGAAATACCTAGAAGGAAATAGTTGGGTCAAGTGGAATTTCTATTTTTAATTTTTGAGGCACCAGCACCCCCATACTGATTTCAATAGTAATTGTCTCAGTTTACATTCCCACCAACAGTGTAGAATTGTTTCTTTCTCCCCACAGTGAAGCCAGCATTTGTTACTGGTTTATTTCTTTTTTTTTTTTTTTTTTTTTGCAGCACCGGGGATTGAACTCACAACCTCGCGCCTGCCAGGGCAGGCGTGTAAGCCGCTGAGCCAAACTCCCAGCCCTGGTTTTTTGAGGCAGGGTCACACTGTGTAGCTCAGGCCGGCCTCAAACTCACAACGCTCCTCCTACCTCAGCCTCCCAAGTGCTGGGATTAAAGGCGTGCGCCACCACGCCAGGCTTGTTACTGGTTTATTTCTTGATGGTACCCATTCTTTCTGGAGTGAGATGTAACCCATGAGTTGTTTTAATTTGCATTTCTCAAATGGCCAGGAATAGTGACCATTTTTTTTGTGTATAACATTTATTGGTCATTTGGTTTCTTCTTCACGTAAGAAGTGTCTATTCATTGCAAATACCCATTTTTTAAATTGGATCCTTATATTTGGGGGGGTGTCTAACTTTTTTGAGTTCTTTATATATTCCAGATACTAGTCCTTTGAAGAGTAACCGGAATTTTTTTTCCATTTTGTAGGTTGTTTTTTCATTCTCCCTGAACTTTTCGCTTTGATAAAATGCCATTTCAGCTGCATACAGTGGCTCATGCCTGTAATTCTGACAGCAATGCCAACAGCTTGGAAGACTAAGGCAGGAGGATTACAAATCTGAGATCAGCCTGGGAAACTTAGTGAGACCCTGTCTCAAAATTAAAAAATAAAAAAATGCTGAAGGTGTAGCCCAGTGCAAACGTCCTGGGTTCAAACTCTAACACCACAAGAACAAAAAAAGGTATTTCAGTTTTGACACCACAAGGCCAGATCCAAAAATACAGTGAATGTATTTTTAATTATTAAAGTAAAAGAGACATTAATACCCTTCAAAATACTCCCCCTTGCTTCAGTCATATGTATCTCATCATTCTTGTCATTTTCTAAAGCAGTTCTGGGTGTCTTTTATTGTGAATGTCTTTAGATGCACTGTCATGGCTTCCTCCATGTCCCGAATAGATTCGAAACATTAAGCTTTTATGGTCACTTCCACTTTGGGGAAGACGCAGACTCCCCACCGTGCCAGATCCAGGGAATACGGTGGATGTGGGTGCACTGTCATGTATTTATGAACCTGTCTGTCCATTGCACTTGGCAACAGTAGTCACTATATTTTTTATCACACCTCAGAAGGATGCACGAGAAAGAAGACTTTCACATCTGCTTCGGAAAGTGGCAAGAATGGGGTAAGTGCATTTTACATGAGGGAACGTACTCTTAGGTTAATAGCAATGAGTCTTTTTACTGAATACAATTTCTAAATATAAACATTTGCTGTGTATTTTGATCATACCTCCTGGGACCACCAAAGAAAACTATTAGAATTTTCTGGTCAATGTAATGAAAATATTATCAAGTGACTGCTGACCTTCCAAAATCAAAGGTGAATGACAGACTAAAAAACAATTCTTGGTACTAATTTATGACTGGAACATTTCTCTTTTCTCCTCCATTCGCCTACTTGTCTGTATCTCCTCCTCAATCCCTCGTCCCCTTTTCTCTTCCTGCTTTCTCTCCCACAGAAATACTGCTGGCTTTTAAATTTTTACCTTCACTTGTTATAAATAAATCTTGAACCTCTACAATTGTCTTCATGCCATGGGATACTGGAGTCTCTGGGCAGGCCAGCTTCTGGTTTGTCAAGGGTCCTGTTGCTGCCCAATGTGTTAACATCAGACAAACATCTTAACAAGTTTCTCACAACACAGAAATTGATTTGAAGATCAGCTCATTTCTCACCTGCTTTATTTTTACTGCTACTCAATGGTTTCAAATTGTGAATGAATATTAAACAGACTTCTGTCCTGCTTTCCATTATGTGGCATTTCCAGATAGCAGGACTGCAAAAACCCAAGATACTCTGAATGGAATTTGTTTCCCCAGACAGTGCAATGCAGCAATAAAGATGACAATGGGCTGCTTTTAATGCCTTCAATGGAATATTTTGAACTAAACACTTTTATTTCAAAGTACAGGGTTTGTTTTGTGGCACCGGGGATCAAAGTCACAACCTTGCACCTGCCAGGCAGACACTTAAGCCACTGAGCCAAACTCCCGGCCCTAGTTTTTTGAGCTATGTAGCTCAGGCCGGCCTTGTGCTCAAGTTGTAGTCCAAGCCAGCCTCGAACTCACAATGCTCCTCCTACCTCAGTCTCCTGAGTGCTGGGATTAAAGGCATGTGCCACCACGCCTGGCTCAAAGTATAGTTTTGAGGAGCAGATAGTTCGCCCAGGTTTGCCTGGCACACCAGAGACACTGAACTCCTTGCAGCCAGACTCAGGGTCCGGGTGGCGCCACACTCCGGGATACGCTCTGCATAGCTGCCTGGGACCAGGAGACCTTGGCCCCCACCCAATAAGGTGGAGCCTCCACCCACACGCTCCAGGAGGGCGCCCTCACTAGCTGCGCACAGGATCCAGCTCTACCCAGTCCCGCAACCCAGCATGACCCACCAGGGGAATGCCCAGTCAGCCTTGCAGGACACAGAGCCACACAGGTTCTAGAAGAAAATGACAAAACGAAAGACCAAGAGGCAGTCTCAGTCCCCCAGCCCACTGAGAACAAACCCAAGGGATACTGAAATGGAAGACAATGGGAGTCACACAACTGAACTTTCTGAAATGATAGAAAATGCAGTAAAGAAACAGCTCGTTGAAGCTATAGAGAAACTCAAATCAGAAATATTCTCTCAGCTAAAGAATGAAGTGAGAATCATTATTAAAGAAATGTGTGTATCTAAAGAAGAGCAAGATAAAAAAATAGAAGAACTTAAGAAAATAATCGAAACTTTGAATGAACAATATAACACGCAAACAGAATGCATGAAACAGATGCAAAGGGAACCGCAGGAAACGAAAAACTCCATGGAAAGTTTGAAAAACCGCTTAAATGAAGCTGAAGATAGAATCTCAGATCTTGAAGACAGCATGGGAGCTCATGGCCATGAAAGAAAAGATCTCTTAAAAATAGTAAGGAACCAAGAAACAACAATTCAAGATGATGCCAAGAGAAATAACATAAGATTAATAGGCATAAATGAAAAAGCAGGGGTCAATACTAATGATGTGTGAAGACTATTCACAGAAATAATAGCAGAAAACTTTCCAAACATGGGAAGAGAATCTGAAATACAGATAACTGAGGAGAAGATAGAAAAGTCTTTCATTTTGCCTTAAAATTATATATTCATGCCCTCCTGAAATGATGGCATACCTGCACAGCTGTATGGCCAGTGAGGCAAGCGCCTCCAGTGCAAGAGGCGACACTTAGGAAAACATCTGCCAAACCCTGGAATTCAGGTTTAGGCAGTATCAAATCTAAAAGAGAAGACAGAGTTTTAAATGTGTACCATTTTGTGCGTTAATAGTTTATTTTCCTCATATTTATTTATTTTTATGTGCATTTTGCTCCTTTTAAGTTGGTGGCAGCATTGTGAAATATCACAGAACTTTCCTCCATATTTATCTAACAAGCCAGCCAGATACAAATGAGACTTTTATATCCATTTAAAAATTGTAGTGAAGGGTAGGTGAGTGGAGAGAATCAAAATAAAAGACAAATACTACATTTGTGTAATGTTTGATTCCCATCGCTTGTACAGTACTACGCTGTTGGTATATGTCTCAATAAATAGACTTCAAAAACAAATTAGTGCAGTGTAAAAATTGTTTCCCTGAATTCATGCACTTTTTACTGTTCCAGGTCTCAAAGTGGCTTTTAAAATTATTTTTTCAGATTCCGAGAGCCATGTATGCAGTACTGTAGGTGGGGGTACATTTCTCTGCCCCGGAGGAGAGCTAGAGAGAAAAGAAACTGAGACAGCTCAGCACCATTCCGGTCGGAGCAAGGCCCAACCTGAGAGATTCACTTCTGTTGCCAGGGAAAAAGGAGCATGAGAAAGTAAAGGATCGGGAAAAGGCTAAGGAGTTAAAGTCTGACATTAAAGGCCACAAAGAAAGAAACAAATAAGTAAACAGGTCATCCAATAAAAATACGCACCTGGGGCCGGGGGTTTAGCTCAGTGGCAGAAGGTTGTAAATTAGATCCCCAATACCAAAAAACAAACGTGCCTGGTGGCTTGCATCTCAAGCTCTGTCCTGTGCCCTGATGATACAGCAGAGGACAGTCAGGGCCTCCATGGAGCCACGACGGTAGACTGTGATCTCCACAGTGTATCTGCTGCCTTCTGCATTACTCCCCTGTTCCATTACAGGTCTTCCCTGGAGTGTGTGTGTGTGTATGCGTGTGTATGTGATCTGTGTCTGTGTGTGTGGTACTGGGGACTGAGTCCACCGAGCCTCGGCCCCTTTTTAATTTTAAGACAGGATCTCACTCAATCGCCCAGGTGGCCTTCACCTCGAAATCTTGCTGCCTTAGCCCCCTGGGGTCATAGGCTCGCCCAGAGCGCTCTGCTTGCTAACTTCCCTTCTTCAGGTAGCTGTAGGCACATTATCTACAGTAAAACCACAAAACCCCACCGTGCAATCCATTACTGCACGTCCTAACTATCACAGATCAAAGCGTCCTCCTCTAGGAATATGTTGTAGAGTTTTGGTTTCCTGGGTGCACACAAAAGGAGTGCAGTTATTCAGCGGACAGTTTACCAAAGCCTCCCCAGCCAGGGAACACAGACTCATAACCAAGGCTAAAACGCTCATCTACTTCAAGCCCTCAGGTGAGTTCTCAGTCCTCGTTTCATTAAGATGAACAAAGGTTTAAACTATCTAAACTGTGCATAAGTAACTCATGCTCCTCTGGGAAAATGGTCATAGCATGGTGTTAATGAAAAACTGCAGGTTATACAGCAGCTAAGTAAAACCCCATTTGTTTTTTAATGGCAAAACCAAGACTGGAGGTATAGCTTAGTGGTAGAGCACTTTCCTAACATGTACAAGGCTCGTCCCTAGAACCATGGCGGGGGGTTGGATAAAAAGGTAAAACCTTGTTGAGATTATTTTTAAAAATTACTAAAGGGAGCTGGGTGCCTGTGATCCCCAGCTACTCAGAAGGCTGAGGCAAGAAGATGCCAAGCTCAAGGCCTGCCTGAGAAATTTAGTAAGAACCTGACTGAAAATAAAAAGTAAAAAGGGATAATACGGATGCAGCTCGGTGCCAGCTCCTGGGTTCAATGCCCAGCCCCACAAAAAATAAAATCGTAAATAAATAGATTTAAAGGAAGAAAAACAAACAGGAAAAATGAAACTACACACTACCTAACCTATTGATATTTGTTCATGTTTTAAAGTACAAATACTTACCTTTAAAAGGATAGGAACTCCCAGAAGATTAAATAAGGTAAATGACTAAAGCGTTCTCATAATATCCACTTACCTGGGAAGTAGGATAAGAAGACAAGGTCAGTTAGGCATCAAGTGAGCCACCCTTTTATCAGCATGGTCTGCTGAAAGCAGCCACTGAAAACAACTGCTTAGATTTTCACAATTTCTGATTTGTATTTCATACAAACATATAACAATGGAGCAAAATTAGCAACTTTGGAAGATAAAAATCAATCTCCATTAAGTTTAAAACTTCATCAATCTAAGGAAGATCACATCACGTTTGAAACAATGTTACACAAAATAGGAAATTCCAACACCCTTTAAAATTTAAATTATAAATGATCAAAAAGCAAGACTGATTAGGTCAATTTCAAGGTATTTTTAGAAGCTCTTATTAATCTCAATTCAAATAATGGTACCATTTGTCAAATGCAACCAAAAGTGCTAAACCAAAGCTCAGTTGCACCCTGCGTTCTCGTCATACCCCCAGAACACCCAACGTCTTCAGAGGAAGTAAAGAAGCTTTTGCTGAGGGAGTAAGGACAGCAGCGCTTTCTCTCCTCTCCCTCTGGTTTGTCCCAGATGAGTCCTAACCTGCCTCCCACTGCCCCCTGCCGGCTACGGAGGAATTCAGGGTTTCTAAGCGGCTCCATTTAATTACAAATGCCATTTTAGTAAGGCCAGTAGATAAATTGATTCCTCAAACATAAAAATTGTTACATTAATGGCACTTACAAGTAACTCTAAGAAGCCGGACGTGGTGATGCACACCTGTGATTTCAGCACTCAGGATGCTGAGGCAGAAGGATCGTTACAAGGAGACCAGCCTGAACTACAAAGTGAGCTCAAGGTCAACTTGAACTGCATAGTAAGACCCTGTTTCCAAAGAAAAGTAGCTCTAAGAACTTTTTGCCACAAAAATAATGTATGTTGAAAACCAATGAGAAAATGGAAAACCAAAACATTCACATTTGCTCAACCCAATGTGGTCAACACATTGACGCATATCCTTCGATCTCTCTACTGGCATTATCTGTTTTCTCAATATGCTACCCTACTGTACATGTTCTGAATGCTGCTTTAAAAATACTTACATTAGCTGGGCATACCTTGTATTTGGAGGAACATGCCCATAATTCCAGCACTCGAGGCTGAGGTAGGAAAATTGCTGCAAGTTCAAGGACACCGTGGGCTACATAGTGAATTCAAGGCCAGCATGAACTGCATAGCGAGACGTTGTCTCAAACAAACAAAAAAAAAGCAGTAATAAATGAACAGATTTTTAAAAAAAAACACTTTTATGTCCTTCCACACTGTCCATTTTTTTGGCGCCATCATAGCCCAGGAATATTCTATTTAATCATTCTCCTTCGTTCAAATATTAATAGCTCTATGGCCAATGTATCTATAGCTATCCATGTTCTTTTATTGGTAATTGGCCCAATGTGTTCTTACCTAAAGGTATTCTGTATTAATGCTTTAGTTTTTCTCTCTCTTTAGTAAAAAATAAGTTAACAGAATTTCCCAGATTGGTTAAGACCACAGGTGTCACTAGGGTCCTTTTAAATGTTGTAGTTCTTATCTTTTCAAGAAAAAACATCAGAGACTGAAGTTATTTCTGTCTCTTCTCTAGTACAGTATGGTACTCCATTAGCCAATGCACTGTGGAAACCCAGGCGGGAATGTGGTGGATGCTCATGGAGCACAGGTTTTTAAGGATTTTTCATGCAAAGCGGGAACGCTCAGAAAACTGTCCCATCAATGTAGGTGACCAATGCTCAGGACTCGCCCTCCTCCCTGGTTTCCAAGCCTTTCCAAAGAAAAACAGATTGCAGTGCAATTTTTAATTAGCAGACTACAATTAGGCTCTGCAAACTCTAGAAAGGAAAACAATAAAATAAGATAAAAACCAGCTGAAACATCTCACTTAGGACTAATTTCAATTGGGATGTGCTAACACTGTACTCGAAGTGTAAGTCTCAGTTGTTACAAAGGTCTCCAGAGCCTCAGTCCATCTTTCTCAACTCTTCATGTGTCTGTACCTTTGCCATCACAAACCCTAAATACCTGATCACCACTCTATGATTAATCTGCAACCTCAAGGCCTCTCCAGGTCCATCTTCAGCCTGGGGCACCAGCACTGAGTCAGATTTCACCCACCAGGTTCTCAAGGGGAGGACAGGAAAGCCTGTAGGCCAGTGCGCTGGATACCTTGCCGGCCGACCACGCTGCCCTTACGGTTGTGGCTGAACTTCCCACTGGTTCTTCACACATGCAGTTGGAGCTTCTGGAAACCCATGGCTGAGAGAACAGCCAACCTCTCAGCCTCTCAGCCTGCAGCTGTGAAAGCTGTGACCATTTCCCCTCCTAGTCTGGTCCCTTTCCTTCACTACAGGTCTCAGAGTGCCTGTGAAGAACTATCAGATTCCTTAAGCCTCAATCTATCCTGAAAACAATCAGGAAGGAAAACAAATCTAGTTCCATTTTAAGGACTAGTTTATTTCTCAGGAAGACTAATAGATATGTTTCCAGTTTACTAGGATGTTTAACACCTATACCCTTCTCAGCAATCCACTTGCCCTCATACAGCCTTTTTACAACTTCTCTGTGGGTGTCCTGATTCATATAAGCATGTAAAATAACTTACCTAAAATGTATTTTATAGACTCAAGACCAGATAAAAAGACAATGAAGTACTTGACATTGGGGGTTCTTACAACCAGTATAAATAGGAACTCAGGCGTCTGTCTGGTGAGCAAGAAAACACTTGTCTAGTGACTGTCAGGCTTCTCAGTGTACACAAACCCTGGAGATTCTGACAAACAACTGTATTTCCAAAGACCACTCTCTCCCTTCTTAAGGCCACTCTTTCTGCACGGGACCTTCGGAGCTTCCTTATGAATCCCGTGTCCTAAAGCAATTCACAATTTTACAGCTGCAGTTACATTTGAGCTGAGCTTTCAAGGAGGAGCTATCAGCACTGACGGCCCTTCCAAAAGAGAAGCAGACGGACTAAGAAAGCCGTGAAGAGATAAGCATGAGCACCAAGACAAGTTTGGTTCAGTAAATACAGTTACCACTCAAAAGTCTGAATGACTAAGAGTTAAGAACTGAGGATGCCCGAGGCCTCTGGCTTTCAAATTCAGCAGGAATAAGTGATAATCAAATACTTGGTGTGCTCTGGAACATACCACAATAAAAGAACTAAATAGCATCCGTTTAACTAAAACATTTTCATGACAAAGCTCACTTTCAGGCATACAAAATTTGAGGCACAAATGGGCAGCTGTCAGATGCAGACCCTAGAACTTACTGGAGAGAAAGCATATTTGCAGGTCCAAAGAAGGCTGGAGAAACAGATCAGAATCTCAATACTGGGAATTACTTGCAACTGAGATGGTGGAAACAGGGAAACTGAGAGTAAAGTGTAGCAAAGACTAACATGGTGACAAGAGTATGTTTAAAAAAAAAAAACTGCTGGATGTCAAAAAAAAAAGACTAGGAACCATTTCTTTTCACCAATGGAATGTTAGTAACCACATTATATCCAGTTTAAGCAGTAGGGACAAAAACCCAGAAAAGATTTGAAACTTTTTAGTGACTGAGAAACATACACAATACTGTTACATAGCATATGTACGCATGTACTAATAAAATCAGTTTTTGCAGGTGATACTCCATACGTAGTCAGATGGATGCAAACGCCTGTAGGTCTAGCTACTTAAAAGCATCAACAGCTTGAGCCAGATTTTAGGACTTGACTGGGAAACACTGCAAGATCCAGACTCAAAAACAAAAATCCCACAAGACACAAATACAAGTGATTCTAAAAGCAGGTGAAATTCACTTAAAACAAATATATGGCTTAAAAGCTTCCCTAGTGCAAATTTAGGGAGGGGGCCAGTGAATAGCATTTCTAACAGCAAACATTCAATTTTAACCATGCTATTAACAACAAATTCCTAAAACTGGCATAACTGCCCTTTCAGGCAGCTACTCCTTTCTTCCTCTCCCGAACACTGCCTGATACACCAAGTAGTCCAAATGACTTTTTGTCATAGAATTTGCCCGAAGCACAATCTTTTTCCTTAGAAAAACCAAGCAGCATCACTAGACGAGTACACAACTGGTGTGCCATATACTGCATAATCGTAGGTCTCCCCACCCATAGTTCAGCAGCTCTGAAGCTGCTGGCATCACTGGAGACACTCAACCCAGAATTTTTAACTAAATACTTCCTTTTTGCCATGCTGGGAGACAGCCATAGTATTTAAAAGCACCCAAGCTAACCAGTTCTTCCCTGTCTGATAAAGACTTATCACAAGCATTTAACTCATTTGAGTAAAACAGAAGTCTTACCACAGACTCAGTCTTGAAATCAAATTGGTCATTTTCTCCACGAAGGTTTTCTTTACTTGTACTGAAGGTATCTCTTGCTTCTGTATAAATCAGGTCATGTAAATCGCACTATCACAAAGATCATGAGACTGAATTTGACCTTGCTTACTACACTGGTCATTTTCTGGTTTGCCCAGATTCTGTAAATCACTGCCACCCCTCAGCTCAGCCTTTTTCTGTAGGTTTTAGGATGGTCTATTCAAGGATTAGTCACTTTCCCCTGTCCTCTAGCAGGCCCACCTCTGCAAACTGCTCATCTTTATGTCTCAACACTAAGGCTACTGAATATGTTTTAATGTAGAAACCAGGAAATCAATCAGTTAATCTGGAAATGGCCATTTTGCATGTTACTTTTCCTTTCACTAACACAGACCTTATTTTACTGCCGCAAATAAAAAGCCAGAGAATAATGTGAGCCAAAATTTTTATTCATTCATTTCTTGCATTTGAAGTATTCTTCGATGACATCCTTGGCCTGAGATTCTTTGCCATAGTCCTTTAAAAAAAAATTACAATTATTCAAGTTTCACTACTTCTTACCACTAGTTGTAGTAAGCATTGAACATCTTATAAAAATGTTTTCAGCATTAAAACATGTAGCCATTTTCAGGGACCTTAATGACCTCGATGGCATGTCTTTAAGGCTCGTAACATGGCATCACTATTACCAGCTTTTGATGAATTTCTGCACAAACACATACAGGTAAGCAGACTGATAGCTGGCTTTGAAATTGTGGCTTATTACATTTTTAAACTTGCTCAGAACTACATTTTCCCCCTTAAGAGGCCCCCAAGATTTCAAGGCAAGGCTTATAAACAGTTAACCCAAAGACAAATACTGACTTACCTTAACCACCACGCAACTGCAACCAACCACTTTGCGGGGTTTTCCCTCTCGGTCAATTTTACAGAGGCCTACCCATTCCCCTAGTTTCTTGTTGTCATCAACCTATTCGGCAATTTAAAAACAAGAACACTGTATTAGTTGACAGTAGTGCTGACAAAATAAATTAAGCCTGGAAGGTCGCTGTAGTCAGAAGGGTGACATGGCATTTTCCTCAAGGCAGTTCAGTAGAGGGAGCCAGTTGTCATCATGCACAGCACCAAAACCACCCAGAAGTACCCCCTTCTTTTTGTTCTATCAACCAAATTTACATTTAGTTCCACAGATATAAAATGCTTTGATAATTAGCATAAATGTATGCCAACAATGTCAGACCCAGGTAATGAATGCATCTGTAGAACCAATCAGCCTTAAATAGCAATTGTCCCTAATTCTGACCCCTGACCAGTCCAACTCAACTACGACTGCTCTTAACAAAATAGAAAAATCAACTCACCTTAATCAGGTTGATTTGGTGTTCAGCACAAAGGGCCTCCACTAACTTTACATACATAGGCTCATCACAGTTGGATGCAAGCACACAAAGATGGGCTTGGCGTCTGAAACACAAAATGCAACCATAATGAAGTCAAAGCTCAAGTTTTAAATCCACTACTCTGGCATTCCTAAAGGCTTATCTCTGTATTAGCCGTATGGGCAAAATACAAGCAACACAGAAACACACCTGTTAATTAACATACCATAATGTGCATGAAGCTGCTCCAATGTGACAAACCTATTAGGACACAGTTTGGCTAGAGACTGGAATACTCATTTTCAATTAATCTCCCAAAACACTTTTATATAAGTTAATAAAAAATCTGTGGCCAAGCTACGTCAATTTTTTTAGTCAGTTTTTTACACCCAAAGCCCTCTTTGACTAAATGCAAACTACCACAGACAGGATATCCACTACAGGCCTAGAAGCAACATGGCATAATACTACCAAGGCAGATAAATTATTATGGAATATTTCATTTACCTTTACCTGCCTTAGTATATGCAGGGTACCGTTCCCATTGTATTCAACCAGCCAGTTTACCCCAACGTGAATTTTACAGGCAAAATTTAACTGGCTTGAAGTTCTCAAAATTCACATCAAAACTTTACACAATCCGCCACACACGTACTCAGCCCAAAAAGAACATCAGATCTAATCAAAACTAAATACATTTAACAAGCATTCTACAGTCAAAGGATTTCCATAACTATACTTTGAAAAATTCATCTCAAACTTAGTACCAGCTTAATGTATCGTTATTAGCATTCTGATTAGTTAACTGCTGTATTAAACAAGGATCCCCCATTTATCCTGTTAACCTGAAACTCACTTCATAATCTACAGGTTTGTCAGACTATTCACGTTTCACTCATGAAAGGAGTGAAGGGGTATCCGACAACTTCAAGTCATCATTCAAACACTGTAGCTTTTTACTTTAAAATTTACTGCTCAACCCCATTCCAAAACAGCAAACCACGTGCTCCAAGTGGGCTATACACGTAGAGCTGAATTTAGATACCTTTTCCTAGGTTTCCTGTTGCACGGATGCCATTCAGAACTTTTGTGCTAACACCATGAACTCCACGCTTTCTTCCCTTGGCTGCGGTTTTGTTCCGGTTGCAACAACCCACAGCAGTATTGAGACTCACACACCTACTTGTCTAAGGCTTTGGCAGCTTCGCGAATGCCGCGTGCTAGGCCATCGTGGATGAGGGCGGTCTTCAGCACCTCTTGTAAAGCAGTATTGACGTCCATTACACCTCCAGCAGCAATGCTGAAAAGCGGCGAAACAAGAGCCTTCAGTTAGGTCCTCGCAACATCTAACCCCTTGGACTTAGCACAAGCATCTGCGATGCACGAAAAGCACGCAAACGGCGGCGCCCCCCAGACCCAGCCCCGCAGGTCGCAGGCCCTGCCCGCACGCCAAGCCCGGACCCCACGCTCACCCTTCCTCGGCCATGGCGGCGGGTTACGGGTGAAGCAGAATCTTGAACACACTAGAAAACAAAGACCACACAGCACTAAACTTACAAGCAAATTACTTATCGCTCATTTGAGAAACACGTCACCAAACCACGTCTCAGGAAAACTACCCACCCAAGCCAACTCACCCCAAGCCTCCGCCTCCGCGCGACTCGGCGGCGGCAGGGAAAGAGAATGCATGCGTCCGCAGGGCGCTATTTAAAGGTTTCGCTGGCCTCCTGTGCGCATGTGCCTGTAGTCCCACGAATAGGGTGGCTCTTTCAGTGCCAGACCTC
This sequence comes from Dasyprocta punctata, assembly GCA_004363535.1. Lineage (NCBI taxonomy): Eukaryota > Metazoa > Chordata > Mammalia > Rodentia > Dasyproctidae > Dasyprocta > Dasyprocta punctata. The sequence goes on from RJWM01011480.1 coordinate 55,902, forward strand.
GACAGTTTCTATTTCCGGTTTGCAGCCGTGCGAAGGAGAGAGTACTGCGTGTTCTCCGTCCCTGCCCAGTCGGGTTTTGCTACGCGCGACAGGCACTACAGTAGACAGCCTCCGACGTCCTTCTCTGTTGGGGGCGTGGCAAGCGGAGGCCCAAAAGCTCGTTTGAAGGAGCGCGACAGGAGTCAAAAAGCCCCGTTAGCGTTTTCCGTAGCGCTCTCTTTCCACACCACGTTGTAATATCCTTTCGGCTCCACCGACTGAGCCTTCTTGAGGGTCGATTTTGCCCTTTTGAGTGAACATGTCGTTCTGTGGACGAGCCTCACCTTTGTTTCCTGAGCCAATCAACAGGTTTCCGCTACATCTTTTTGGTTTTTTGACACAGGGGCTCGCTGTGCAGTCCAGGCTAAGCCTTGAACTCACTCTGTAATCCAGGCTGGCCCTGAACTCGCAGGGATCATCCTGCCTCAGCCTCGGGAGTGCTGGGATTACAGGCGTGCATCCATCTCCACTTCCACCCTGGCTCCTGTTCTCGCCCCTTTTAAGCACTTCTTAAATAGCCCTTTCCTTGTACTGTGTTAGAAGAGCCGACCTGCGGGGCGACCGCTTCCGGGTTCTTGGTCTGACCGGTTCTGTTTTCGGGCGCAAAGCTGGATTCGTCGGTTGCATCCTAAACGCCCCCAGTATGTCTGACAGGGACGAGATTTGGTACTGGAGGAATAAAACGAGGTGTTTGCGAAAGTCGACACTGACCTTTCCAGGACTTGGCGAATTTGGGGATCCGGACGAATGAGATTTGATTTTGAAGTGATTGGTCATTTCTCCTGCCCGCTTTCCAAAACTAACAGACGAAACATCTGAATATAATCTGCACTCCCCCCCCCCGCAACTTCCTCTCCTGCAAACCCCAAGCCGGTCAGTAATCACTGGGCGCCTCCCTTGTGCCCACTCAGTGAACAGCGCAGATTCGCGGTGGCCCCAGGACAGGGACATCGGGAGTTTTAGTAAATTGACAGTATTCAGTTTTATCTTTTCAAGTGCTTTGTGTTTCGTTTTAAAAGTGTGGAGACCACTCTTCGTCTCTATTGAGTTTTGCTTGAAAAAAGTTTGCTCCTCTTTGGCAAAAGATCTCCGTGTTTCTTATTATCTTCTGTTTTGCTCTTTAATTTATCTATATTTTGGGTTTGTCACGTAAGAAGAACCATTATATATTTAAATTTGTGTGAGAGGGAAAGGGACGGAGGGGAAAGAGATGAAAAACGCATTAAACTGTGTCCCGCGCGTGTCCCAACCCCGCGCGAGGAATGTCAACATGTGCTGGTAAACGTTTTAAAAATAAAAAGCTACTGATAATCCTGTCGCTGCTTTTTTTGAGGTGAGATTAAGATTCAGACCAAAGTTTAGGATCCCTCAGTGCTTGAAGGGAGCTGGTGGGAGTTACCCTAAAGACAGGTGAGGGGGTTTGGAGCTTGAGGCAGCGTTAGGAACTAAGGGCTTCCAAACAAGGCGAGCAGTGAGCGGGAGAAGGGGAGGGTGTAATGCTGAAGAAGGGAGAGGCCAAGGCCTGGCTGCCTTTGCTTTTTTTTTTTTTTTTTTTTTTTTTTTTTTTTTTTTCTTGTAAGTTACCTTAAAACATTTGTTATATTCGAGAAAGAATATGGTAGGTAGTGTTTCAGCACTTTTTATCTAAAATCAGTTAATTCCTTAAACATACTAGGTTTCTAACCCAGCCCAAATCTTTATTATTATTATTTTTTTTTTAATACAAAATCTTGCTATGTAGCCCCAGCTGGGCCTCCAACTCCATGCCCATATCTTCCTAAAGATTTGGTAAAATCCTGGGAAGTGTAAATGGGAAAATGTTAAGTGAAATTCTGGGAAATTAAATGTACAGTCACCAAAGAATGCCGTTTATATGAAAAAAAAATGTTTAAGTGCCTCTTAGCTTGGTGTCTTTAGTGCTGTTTTTCTCAGTAAAGAACCAGCCGACTCAGACATGGTTTCTCTCTTGTAGCAGCTCCTAGTCTGTTGTGTTGATTGAGAAGTCGCGGACCTCCGCCCTGAAACCACACCTCACTAACTGCCTTTCTGTTTATCAGCCACAAACCTCTCTCCTTAGAACTGAGGTTACGTTTTTTTAAAAAGTCCTTATATAACCAGTTCTAGTCCCAAAATTAAAGCTAAAAGGCACATTTGTGATACGGGGATTCATTAATACACCTTCTCCTAGATCACTTTTTAAAGTTTACCTCCAGTTTTAGATATTGACAAAGATAGAAATATGAATAGTCACTCTTCTACAAGCAGATTGTGACATTTACATACTGTACACAAAGTTGAGTCTGAAATTACACACATAAAAATAAGTGGGACTGGAGATACAGTTTAATGGTAGAGTCCTTACCTAGCTTGTCTGAGGCCCTTGGTTTGACCCCCCAGCACTGCAAAAAAGGAGGAGAAAAAAGAGAATTCTACAGTTTGTATTAGGAATAATAGTAATAGGAAATGATGTTTAGCATTTTCTGTATGCCAGGTCATGTGCTAAATTCTTACCATGTATTTTCTCCTTTGATTTCCATAGAAACCCTGTGTGGTAATACCAGTGTTAGCTTCTTTAGCATGTAAGGAATCCAACCCTTAGACAGTCGCCCAAGATCAGAGCACCAGTAAGTGTAGAAACTGGTCTTTTATCCCAGGGGACTTCAAGCCTCTGCTTCTAACCATTCTACCATTTGAATAATTCCCTCCAAATGACAGGGAGATCACTGAAAATTCAAGGATGACTCTTCATTTCATTTTTGCCAATACCACCACTGGTTCTGTCTCAGTGACTATGCTAATGTTTTGCATATAAGGTGGGTTAAGGGAAATCGTAGTTAGGCAGGGAAAAAGACAGCATTCAAAATTTGTATTTTTGCTGGGGATTTAGCTTTGTGGTGTAAATGCCTGCCTAGCAGGCAAGAGATTGTGAGTTCGAGCCCCGGTACAAAAAAAAAGATAAACAAAATCTGTATTTCTGAATCATCTAATTGTAGATGTTGTCTAGTGGGTAACACAAAAAGCAAAAAGTTATCATCTCATAGTTTGAAGGCTAGAAACCTGAAATCAAGCTCTTGGCAAGGTTAATTCCTGCTGAGGCCATGAGAATCTGCTGCTTCTTAGCTTTTGGACATTGTGTGGTAACCTTGGCATTCTGTGACTTACATCACATACTCTGAACTTCCAATTACATTGTTTCTGTGTACATGTGTGTTTTTCTATCACTCCTTATATTAGGGACCTGCCCTGCTCCGGTAGGCCTTGTCTTAGCTGATTAAATCTAAATGACGCCTTTTTCTGAGGTGCTGTGGGTTAGGACTTCAACATACGAATTTATGTTTTGTTTGTTTTTTGTGTTTTTTTTGAAATGGTCTCGCTATGTAGTTCAGGCTGGCCTCAAATTGACAGTGATCCTCCTGCCTCAGCCTCTGAAGTGCTGGGATTACAGGCGTGTGCTACTGTGACCAGCCTCAACATAGGGATTTTTAAGGAGCATATTTCAATTTATAATGCCAAAAAGAACAAGACATGGTGGTGCACACCTGTAATCCCAGCAGTCTGAAGCCTGAAGCAGGATTGCTGGGAGTTCAAGGCCAATCTGGGCTACACAACAAGACCTTGTCTTGGAAGAAGAAGATGAAGATGAAGAAGAAGAAGAAGAAGAAGAAGAAGAAGAAGAAGAAGAAGAAGAAGAAGAAGAAGAGGAGGAGGA
>RJWM01011481.1:0-19755 GCA_004363535.1 Dasyprocta punctata
TGACCTCATGCTTGCCAGGCAGGCGCTTATGCCACTGAGCTAAATCCCTGGCCTCTCTCCTTTTATTAATGGGCCGTTCTGGTCATCAGAGTTGTGCCTCCTTTAGCTCCTCAACCTAAAGCCCTGCTTCCCTGTTTTTCTCTAACTCTGCCTAATAAATCTGTCTCTCACTGATGTATCCTAAAATTCTTTTTCTGTGACAAAAATCAACAAACCTATTAGGGTAGAGAGCATGTTGGGGTCCTTGTGTTCTCTTTGGGGGACCTCCTCAGACTCCATCCAATGATATGCCAATTTTGTGATTTCTATAAAAATTGCACATAAGAACCTTTAACTGATGTGTAACAGTTTTACAAATACATTCTCTGTCACAGGGAGTCAATTCTGTAGCATGACAGCAGCTGTAAATGATGTACCTGTGTCCCAGTAATGTTGTGTTTTACAAAAACAGGTTGTGGTCCAGACGTGGCCACTGTAACTGACTCCTGTGAGGGCTCTCTGCTCTCCTCTGAAAGTTAGCGTTCAGCAGGACGTTGTGGCACACACCTCTAATCCCAGGCTGAGGCAGGGTGATATCAAGTCCAAGCCCAGTTTTTGCAACTTAGTAACTTAGTGAGACCCTGTCTTAAAGCAAAAAATAAAAAAGGATAGGGATGTAGCTCAGTGGAAAGGCCCTGGGTGCAATCCTCAGTAGCGGGGGTAGGGTGGAGGTGGGGAGTGGGGTATGTACCTGTGCTCAAATCCCCAGTGCATATCTGTAATCATGGATACTCAGGGACCAAGGCAGGAATATTGCAAGTTAGAGGCCAGTCCGGAGAACTCAGCAAGACTCTGTCCCAAAACAAAGGGACCTGAGATGTAGCTCAATGGTTGAGTACATGGCTAGCACAAACAAGACCCTGGATTCTGTCCTTAGCACCACCAAATAACTACAAAAACAGTGTCCACCTGCAACTTCCTCTCCCTGATACTCTCTCCCTAACAAGCTACTTAATTTTTGACTTCAAATTATGACCTACCTATGAGCTCAGCCCCACATGTCCAAACACTGGCTGGATAGCCCTAACCAGATTGTCCTCAAGTCAGTAAGGAAAGAAAGTAGCACATTTTGTCTCTTTCAAGTTGTGTTATTGGGGAATGGGAGCTCCACTCTGTTAGACCCTCTTTCCCTCTCCCCATACCCAGCTGCTCCTCCAAGTTCAGTCCTGTGTCCTCACTTGCATCCTGTGCTCTAACTAGGAACCCTGCAATAATCACTATGAACATTATTTTTAAAATTAGTAACCATTTACATTTTCAAGAGGCATAAAAGGTATTAAGTTGCAAAGTTTTCCTTCATTCCTGTTTCCCAGACGCCCTCATTCATCACCCTAGACAAAACTAATAAAACTTTTTTTTTTAAAGTGTCTTTTTAGGAGTATTGTGACTATTTGTATATAACCTAGCTCCCTTTCTTTCCTCGAATTGTAGAACAGTGTTCTGAATTGTGTATTTTGTGTAATTTATTTTGAAATCTTATCAGTATGTAAAGCCTTTTTTTTTTTTTTGGGTTCTGTATTTAGGACTGACTAGTATTTTGTACAAATGCACGAGCTGACTTATCCAGACCACTTTTTGTTTCCAGTCATTTATGATAAATAATGCCATAATGAATAGCCTTGTATTCCATAATTTTGCCAAGTCATTTATAAGAAAATTCCTAGAAGTAGCATTGCTGGGTCAAAGGGCATTTGTAATTTCTTGATAGACATATAGGCTTTTTGTTTTTATTAAAATTACAAAAGTACATAGATTTAAGAATTCTACAAAAACAGAAAAGCAAACACCATAACCAGTGGCACCTCTTTTAGCTGTTTCTTTTCAAAGCCCTCTGAACTCTACAACACAATGCTTCGTAAATTTTCGGTTTAGTATTATTGGTTAACCCCTGTACACAGAGGATGAAGATTTGGTTCTTTCTTATTCTCTGTGTTCACTATATACACATATTCTTTTCATCTCTTCTATCTTTCCGGTACAGCAGTGTTAGGCCAAAATGTCCAAAATGTTGGTTACATAATTGTTGTGATTCCCTTTGCATTAACTGAGACACTGTCTCACAAACAATCCCAAACATCTTGCTGGTTGTTTGAAACAATCTTTTCCCCACCCCACCCCCATTCTTTTTTTTAATCTAGAGGTGAGGAACGTGAGTTCAAAACTAGTCCCTAGAGCTTACCAGCCAGGCATCCTTAGGTGCACCGCTTAGCAGCGCTAACCTTGGCCCCCCTACCTCCCCTGTGAACGGGGTCCACAGCAGCCTTCTCTAGGTTAGCTTTTAGGACCCAGGCGGGCTCAGGCTGCCGCCGCACGTAGACACTCTCTCATCTCCCCCTCACCTACCCGGCCCACTCGGGGGCCTGCTGGGGATCGCGAGCGTACTCCAGAACCAGCCTCTCTGCTCTTTTCTTCCTCTGTACACGGCATCTCACTCGACAGCTGAGGATGAAATTAAAGTATGCAACCAGTAGAATGCCTGCACCTAGTGAACCCGGCGTAGGGCCCTGACTCCTGGTCCCCGCCAGTCTCAGTCTCCGGCGTGGGACCCTCCCACCGCGTGGACCTCGGGGACCTTTTCGGAGGTTGCCAGCATCTTACTTTCCCTGTGAAGCCACTCCTCCACCGGAAATGAATGGGTCCAGGGGCGTTCCCGTCCGACCCACCACCCACCACACCCTCGGTCCGTTCCCGCCTCTTAAGCGGAACTCCGTGGTTAAGCGGGCCGGTTCCTTTCCGGACAGAAAAGAAGAACGCACTAAGTGTCGCGCCGCGGGAGCAGTGCTTTGGTCCCCTGCTCCCGCGACATGGCCTTCAATTTTGGGACTCCCTCGGGTACCTCGGGCACTGCTGCAGCCACCGCAGCACCCGCTGGTGAGTTCTCTACTCAGACCTTCCCCCAGAAGGGGAAGAAGACCTCTGTCCGCCCCTTCAGCCTTGGACTGCGGTGTGGGCATGGTGGGGTTTCCCGACCGCGCAGAAGACTTTAGGGGCATAGAAAAAGGCGGGTGGCGGCGGAGCGGGTTCCTGAGGAGGCCGCGGGGGTGTTCGAGACCCCGCTAGAGGGTTGCGCGCTGCGCGTTGGTCCCGCAGAGGCCCCATTCTCCCGCGGCTGGTTTCCCTCCGCCGAAAGGTTGACCCAGAGTGGGTGGAAGCGCTCCTCTGTCCCGGTACTGAAACTCCCGCCCCAGCCTCACTAGCTGGCGGGACGCTTGCGCGGGTGCGGCGAGCACAGGCCTGGGTATCCCGGGGCTGCCCTGCGGCCGGGTCGGTCCCAGCCCCGGAGGGCCCTTGGTGGTGGCAGTGTTCACCCACCTGTCCCCGCCCCCTCTGCTTTCTTGTTTGGAAGGAAGTCAAGTTTGTTTCCTCCTGTGAAACCTCTTGTTGATTCTTCTAATCCTTATCTTGCTTTTTCTCTTCCTTCTTCTCCCTCCCGCTTTTAAAACTTTTGTTTCTTTGCCTACACGCCTATCAGGATTTGGTGGGCTTGAGACTGCCAACTCCACCGCCAGTGGGTTTAATTTTGGGGGTTTCGGATTAACTGCTAATCCTGCAGTGAACTTTAATATTGGGAATTTCGGTGTTTCTACCACCTCGGCGACTCCGTTCAATTTTGGTAACAGTCTGGCAAGTGCAGGTAGATACTGCGGGTCGTACGTGTAACGAGTGTTGGGAGCTGGAGTCCAAGAATATTTCGTGATCCCTAGAGTCTGGGAAAGAGCAATGACTTGTCCAGTGAGGGGAGGAAATTTATTTCCTAATATCAAAAAGCATTTGTATTGTTTTGACTGTTTTAAAAGATAAAAGTTGTGGAAGTTCTTGCAAGTTATAATGTTCCCTTATTAAATTTGCATTTAATTGAACAGACTATCTTCCAAATGATAAGAATTTTAAGTGAATTCTTATTTCATAAATAATGTATAGTAGATATATCTTTCAAAGTGTAAGCTTACTAATCAGGTCCCTTGGGATTCTTGGACTCCTGCAGTCACTTCATTTTTTTCCTGCATTTTTCATCAGGATATCATTGTCTTTGTGTTTCTAAGAGAAACAAGTCTTATACGAACAGCATTAATCTGTCTTTATTTTTTAAGCTGTAAATAATAATGTATTTCTTTAGTATACTTACCAGATTAGGATACATTCTATAAAATGTAATTATAGAATCTCCATTTCTTTACTAGATTTTTGTTTACTGGGAAATTCTCAAAGAACAATTTAATTTGTCAGATAGCATCACTGTAAAAGGTAGGCTAGGTAGCTTTGCATTGAAAAAGATAGTTGTGAGGATTAAGCGATCTAGAGGTTGTTTGAAGCTTATTAAAATTTTTGCAAAATGCAAACTATAATGGATATATATCCAAATTTAAAATAGGTTTACGTGTACTCTTTACAATAACCCCGTAAAATAATCTTGTTCTTCAGCTGCTCGTATATGAATTTATCATCCATACTCTTCTTACATTATGCTACTTATGCCCATGCCAATTATATGCATATGGTAAACATTTACTTCCTGAAACTTATTTGGAAAGTCAGGCATTTTGTTCCTTTGTTTTGCAATGTAACTATTATTTTAGCATGAAAGTTGAAGAATGCTTGAAATTTCGAAAGCTAAGACAACCCATTATTATTGATATATTTGAAGTGTTCACATCATTATCCTTTGGTGTGTTTACTTTTCCTTATTTGCTTAAAATTGGCACTGGGTAAAACCTTACTCGGAAATTTGTGCTTCTGAGTAAAGCTATCCAGCTCATAATTCAACAGTAATACATAAGCCTGTTGATATTTGCTCGATTTCATGTTCATTTGGAGTTATCACTGTTAAGTTTTGAGTTGTAATAATGTTTTTAATTGCTTTTATATGTTAATTAACTTAGACTTCCATAGGGCTGATAGAAGTGCTTATTTTATATCCATGCACCCACTATTATTAATAAAGCATTTGTGATATTATGGAATGTGATAAGATACTGACTAGTGTTTTTATTGTGTAGCCAGTTCAGGTTATATCATAATTATTCTGTGGAAATGAGTAATGAGACTAAAAGTAGTACTTAGTTTTTATCAGGATGTTTTGTTTGCAGTACTGCAATAAAATCTGTAAGTTAACAGATTATGCTTGTGTCTTCATACACAATATGTAGGCTATGCTGAGTAATTTTCCAAATCAGAGCAATCAAAAGGGTTGTTTTTTGGTTTTACATCTTTCATGTTACAATGATGAATCTGTCTCGTCACTAGAAATGAGATTAAAGTTAGAACTCAGAAAACCTGCAGTATAATTTGGCATTAATAGTTGAAACATTTGCCTTGAAAGTCTTTTTGATACCACATTGGTATCAGTCAAAGATTGAAAATAAATTTTTAAAAAACCCGATTTTAGATTGGCTAGCATTCCATTCCATTCATATGCTATTAGAGGTCAAGATTAATTTTGTTTCCAGATTTTCTAAAAAATAAAATTTGTCAGTCCCCACACTGTGATATGAAGGCCTACAGAAGCTCTACTCACCTTGGCTACCACTACCTCTGTTTTTAACTCTTTATTTCTTCGTTCAAAAAGCACATTCTTACTGAATAGAAATAAGTGTATTGGTATGTTTCTTTGAAAGGTTGCTTGGTCTTGACACAGACTTAATTAGAAATATAAGCTAAGGTAGATATAAATTAATTCACCAAAGTCAAGGTTACTAAATAGCAAGTCTGCTGACATATGGTTGTCACACTATTTTTAAAACATTTGCATTAGTTGCAAAAGGCAAGTTAAATTAGTGTTTAAAAACCTATAAATTTGTGCTAAGAATGTAACTCCATGGTAGAATACTTGGCCTGCTTAGCATACGTGAGACCTATAGGTTCAGTCTAAGCACTACAAAACAAACAGAAACCCACACAAATAACAACAAAAGTACCTATGAATTTTACATAGAAAATCCAGATTTCTTATTTCTTGTAGAGAAAAATGGAAATATACTGCATAAACTACAATTCTTTTGCAACAGTAATTTGCTGGAATTTAGGAATTGCTGCCATTTTTAAAAATGACTTTCAAACAGTTCTGTCAGTAAATATCTACTTTACTCATAATTTTAGTAGTCTAAATCTGGTAGGCATTAGAACTTGGAAACCCTGTGCTGGAAGTACATATTTGTTATTTCAGAATTATGCAAATAGGCTTAATATTTTGGTAAATGTTTATCACCCTCCAGTTAAAAGGTGTATTACATTGCAGTATTTCTCTGTAAAATACTTAGCTGTTTATTTCTTGCAGTATATTGATCTCTTGATTAGTGGTGTAATTCTTCAAAAATTTACATTGATAATAGAGAAAATTTAGATCATTATATTTTGACTTTATATGTAGCAGTTACTTATAAAAGGACTTGAAAAATAAATTGCCTTTGCGTACACAAAATAATCTTCCTTTCTGTTTTTATTCTTTTTAATTAGGTGGGTTTGGAGGATTTGGGACAACATCTACAACTGCAGGTTCTGCATTCAGCTTTTCTGCCCCAACTAACACAGGCACTACTGGTAAGAGGCATCTCAAGTCATTTGTACAAGAAAATCTGGTAAATTTTTTTTAACTGACGTAATTCCAACTTTCCATTCAAAGGACTCTTTGGTGGTACTCAGAACAAAGGTTTTGGATTTGGCACCAGTTTTGGCACAACAACAGGAACTAGTACTGGTTTAGGTACTGGTTTGGGAACTGGCCTGGGATTTGGAGGATTTAACACACAGCAGCAGCAACAGCAACAGTCCAGTGAGTATGATGTTTTTGTCTTCAAATATAAACCCATAGGACAGTTATAGCTAACATACTGAGTGCACTGTTACCTTATTTTTTTTAAGGATTTTATTTATTTATTTATTTTTATTTTTAATTTTTTAAAATTTTATTTTAAAGATAGTAAAATCCAACAAAACATAACAGAACAAAGTCAATCAAAACAAAGCAGTAGGGCAACCCGCTTGGGACCCCTTCTGTCCCTCAGACAGAAGCTATCTTTCTCTCAATAAATATATTCTGCTCTTACCCTCCGTCGTTCCTAAAATTCATTCTTCGATTTTAGAGAACACGAACTTGTGCCGGACGTATAGTAGGTTGAGAGTTTTGTTCCCCTATATCATTTGGAGGTCTGAGATCATTTTTCCTATATCATTTGGAGGTCTTCTACCGAGATCATTGGGATGGAGACATGGGCAACTCAATGCCAAAGTTCCTTACTCCTTTGGAATGCATTCTTAAGCACTGGAAGATGTTTGACACTTCCATGTTGAAAAAGAGCGGGTGATATTGTTTCTCAGCCCGCTCTGGTAGGCTCATGGGAGGCGCAGATCTTTCTCTTCCTGGAATCCGTGCTGCTCACACTTTTTAAGGATTATAAGTACATTTGAAAGGATTCCAAAAGCTATTATTCATGTTTGTATATGACAGCAACTAAGGAAAAGACTATTGGCATGATTAAGATTCTGTGGTCCTTATGTTTAGAATCATTCCATTAAAAATTTTTGTTGTTGTTAAAAGTAACACAAATAGAGGAAAGTACACAAGAGTACAACTCACTGCATTATATACAAGGTGAGCACCCTTGGGAATGCATCAGGAAAATGGGCCCTGACCAGCCCCTTACATTCACTTCCCCCAACAGAGGAACTGCAGTCTTATCTTTTATGATCAGTTCTTTACTTTTCTTAATAATTTTGTCAGTCATGTATAGATAGTATTGTAAGTTCCCCTTTTATCTCTTTAATTTTTCAACTTGTTGAAAAAATATCACTCGTCTTAAAGAGTGTTTCACTCAGAACTTTACTGATTGCATTCTTGTATTATACTTTAGCATATTCTTTTTATCTTTTGTATTTCTTAATTGTTGTAGTTTTAAGGGTTTATTTATATTGATATACTTCAGTTTCTTGCTTTGAGGACTACTTCCTTGGTAGTGAATTCTTTATCAAGAGGTATATAATGTCCATTGTTGATCATTACCTAGATTCACTAAGGGTTAAAAAAATGGTACCATTTCACTTTGATTCCTTGTTATTTGTTGGACTGTATCTGTGATGAAAAGCCCTACCTCAGTTCATGAACTTGTTCCACGATTTTGGAAAAGATGGCTACATTTGTGTTTGTCACCCAATGCGGAGTTTGCAAACAGAAACAAAATTTTATCAAACGCTTGCTTGTGAACTGAATTGTTTGCAAACAAAAGCATTCATGAACCAAGGTACCACTATATTTGGTTGATTCTTTCCTAATTTTTAGAATAAAGAATTGGTTCCCTTGCATTCTGAAAGGTGACTATTTTTTTTTTTTTAAATCGTTAATTAATAGTGCTAGAGATTAGGTCCAGGACTTTTGCACTGAGCTGTATCCCAACCCTTAATTTTAAGATAGAGTCTCACTAAGTCATTAAGTTTGCCAGGCTAGGCTCAAACTTGGGATATTCCTGCCTTGGCCTTCTAGAGTACAGGGATTACAGGTGTGTGCCAGTACACCTAACTCCAATGTTTTTTTAACATCAGGAAGTCAGGTATTTAAATTGTTATTTTTTAATCCACTGCAGTCATTCTTATTGATGTTTAAATTGTTCCATCTTTGGCCAGTGTGAGCTTCTTATGTTAGCTCCCAAAGCCTTTTGATGCAGGTCTGGTGTCACTCGTTGATGACATTCGTACTCGCTGTTATGGCAGTGGGTTCCAGGGTTATCCTGAATGAATTAATTTGCTGCAGTAAGTATAGGAACATAACAATTCAACTTCCTTGACTTTCTGTATAATGGTGTTTTTACTTTACAGTTTGCAACCTCTTAAAATTACTTTTGTTTCATTTTTCATAGGTAACTTGACAACCGACTAAATAGTTTATTAAGTAGGGATTTTATGGATTGCCTAACCAGTAGAATGAAGAAAATAATACTATTAGAATTATTTCTAATATTCTAGTCATTCATCTTTTCTGTAATCCTCCAAGTAGTAAAGAAAGTAAAAATGAAGTGCTTTTGTTTCCTGAAATAATTCTTTCCAACCATTAGTAATTGTAATTGTATGTAGTTTTGTTAGGAAAATTGAAGTTTTGAATCTGGTGCTATTTAAACATGAGATTCCAGGATCATTGCCTCAGTCATTTGTTTTATTAGGAATTGCAAAATGATAATTTTTAATTTCTTCCTTCCATACCGAAATGTGTTTGTAAAAGAAACTTCTTTATCCCCCAAGCCTATTTGATCACCATGATATGCAATTTGTATGGGAAAGGCTGGAAAATTTCTAGTTGGCAATTTTTTGGTAATGAAATCAGTGGTATCCAAGGAATTAGAATATAAATTTTTAATTTATTTTTTGGCAGTACTAGGGGTTGAACCCAGGGTCTTAAGCATGCTGTAAAAGTGCTTAGTCACTGAGCTACATACCTTCCCCTTCTTAAAATTTTAATACAAGTCTGGTTAAGTTGCCCAAGTTGACCTTGAACTTAGAATCCTTCTGCTTCAGCCTCCTAAGTATCTAGACCAGTGGTGGTGAAGCTATGGCAAAGCTCTAAAAGGTTCACCATCGCTGATTTAGACTTTACAGACACCTGGCACTGCACCCACTGGTTTTTTTTTTAAAGCTTTAATCTTTACGTTTAAAAAATGATCATTTGAATGTGTGAACTTTACTAAAAAATTTCAGTTAGTTATATTTGTTACTGTTTTTGATGTTCCCCTTGTCATGTTTGTGGCAAATGGGAGCCATTTAGTACCCTAATACATTTTTTCTACCTCGTCTTTCAGTACTCCTTATTGCTTTTGCCAGTTCTCTTATTCACAGAGATTTTGAACATGCCGATTGTGTACCTCTTCCCCAGGGTTGAGCTGACCACTTCCTGTCAGCCTTAGCTGAAGTTGTGATGAGAAAGCCTTCTCTTGAACACCTCTCTCAGATTTAATTAGTTCCCTATTTAATGTTCTCATAGCCTATTTCTCTCAAGAACTTATCACAATTGCTCATATTTGTTTAATGTGCTCAGTTTTTTTAAAGAACCTTGTCTTTTGCCACTAAATCCTTAGCATTTAACTCTGCTTGACACTTAGTGGGTACTTAGTAAATATTTGTTGTGTGAATACCCAGTGAATGAGTATGTGTGAGTGTGTGTGTGTGTGTGTGTACATCAAGAGAGACCAGGTTATCAGGAAATCTAAAGGAGAAGGGCTTTTCAGGGAGTATGTGTGTTTGGCAGAATGTGATTTTCTTTGAGGGTACAAGGGTCCTGAGAAGGTAGGACAATATGGGAAATCTAATATGGTAGGGCTTGCAAAGAATCTATTGAATTTTGCAATTTAAGTTCATCGGTGTCTTTCCACTAATGAACTTTGAGTAGACTAGCGTGGTTGTAATCTAGGGTGAAGTATAAAAAGAGGGGCAGAATATAAATCAGTATAGAACATTGTTTGTTTTACTGAGGAAGATAAAGCCTAGGGATTTCTTGCTCAGAGCTCTAGAATAAGCTTATAGTGGTGATGGCTAACCTTTTCGAGCTTTCAGTGATAACAAAAGGCCTACTGCAGCATGCGTTCCATATGTTCGCCACCACTGGCTTTTAGTAAACCAAGATTCAAGTGTCAGCCTTGTGATCCAGTTGTTTCAGATTTTGAATATGCCCATTTGGGAGTTAATAGTACTCTTTTGGAAGGTAAAAGGAAGCCCCTCTATCTCTTTAGAAGTCTCATGGATCTTAGGTACTTTGAATCTTTTTTAAAGCTGAAGGAGAACTTAAAATTCAAGTCAACTTAGGTTTTCATGTTTTTTTTCTTATCTACATACCATTTTATTATTTGGGAATTTCCTTCAGATCTGTTAACACTTAAATATTAAATAATGATTTTTAAGAAAAATTTGTATTGCTGCTATAAATAGAAAACCAGTTTCATTTGCTATAAAGAAAGGGTAACCAAAATTAAGCACAAAGAACATACAATAGTGTTAATATCTAGCTAGGTACCTTTGTCATAAGCTTTTAGACTTGTTTCTTTGTTAAAAAGTATGATAAGCAGTATCATTCAGAGTTAATAGACATAGTAGCATCAACCCGAGACTTTTGATATAATCAGATCATTGAAAGAATGATTGTTTTGGTACATGAATAAGTGCCATTTAATGACTACCATTTCTTTTTTTTTTTTTTTTTTTTTGTGGCACCGGGAATTGAACTCACAACCTCGTGCCTGTCAGGGCAGGCGCTTAAGGCACTGAGCCAAACTCCCGGCCCTGGTTTTTTGAGGCAGGGTCGCACTGTGTAGCTCAGACCAGCCTTACGCTGGCGTTGTAGCCCAAGCCAGCCTCGAACTCACAACGCTCCGCCTACTTCAGCCTCCCGAGTGCTGGGATTAAAGGCGTGTGCCACCACGCCCGGCTATGACTACCATTTCTTGACAGCTATAATTTCATGTACCACAGGTACTTACTTCACAGTTTGAGTAGTGTTTATTGTTCTACCAACTTTGCTCTTTCCACTGGAGAAATTGTAAGCCAGAGACTTGCTCTAAGTTATACAGCCCAACTAAGCTTTAGCCTGGACCCTCACAACTAGTGCATTTGTTATTTCATTATGTATTTCTTTGTCATAAGAGAATAATATATTCAGCTAATACAGGTATAGTTTGTATCTTGCAACTTATATTATAAAAACATAACACCAATACAGATTGTTTGAAAAAAAATTTAAGGCAACCCACTTGGGACCCCTTTTGTCTCTCTCAATATTCTGCTCTTCCAAAAAATTTAAAAACCTCTCAATTTTACAAACTTCACTTTTCCATTCTACATGTAGTATTTCCTTTTCTTTTGAGTGGTGTGTGAGTGTGAGTCTAATATTGTGCATCTGGTAATTGTATTAATTGTATTGATAGCATCATTAGGAAAGCAAGTTTAATACTGAAGTTTGTCCTAGGGGTTTTGGTTTTTTTGTTGTTGTTGTGGTGGTGGTGGTGGTGGTGGCTTTTTTTATTTTGTCTTTGCATTTTCTTGTTATTATTTTGGCTGTACTTGGAGCCTGAGCCTAGGGTTTTCACACTGAGCTACATCCCCAGCCTTTTTTTATTTTGAGGCAAGGTCTTGCTAAGTTCCCCAGATTGGGTTCAAACTTGCAGTCCTCCTGCCTTGCCTTCCGCAATGCTAGCCATCATGCCTCATTGTGTATTAACTTATTTCTGCCATAACAGATTACCATGTGACTTAACACAACAGAAATTTATTATTTTACAGTTCTAGAGATCATAAATTCAGGAATGAATTTCACTGTGTTAAAATCAAGATGTTGTCAGGTCCATATTACTTTTGGAAGCACTAGGGGATAATCTGTTCCCTTACTTTTTCCAGCTCCTAGAGTTTTCATGCTTTTTTTTGATTTGTGGTCCTTTCCTCCATGTTCAAAGCCAGCAGCCTAGTATCTGCAAATCTCACTTTGGCTCTGAGCTCTCTTCCATTGTAAAGGACACTTGTGATTACATTGAGCCCCACCCACAATCTAGGATAATCTATCATAGCATGCTTAATTTTAGTCACATCTATACGATCCCTTTTGCTATATTACATATGCATGGGTTCTATACATTAGGATATGGACATCTGCGGGGGACAATATCCTGCCTGCCATACCTAGAATCTAAGTTTTTTTTGTTTTGTTTTTGTTTTGTTTTATAGCATTAGGTGGTCTCTTCAGTCAGCCTACACAAGCTCCTACTCAGTCCAACCAGCTGATAAATACTGCAAGTGCTCTTTCTGCTCCAACACTATTGGGAGATGAGAGAGATGCTATTTTAGCAAAATGGAATCAACTGCAGGCTTTCTGGGGAACAGGAAAAGGATATTTCAACAATAATATTCCACCAGTGGAATTCACACAAGAAAATCCTTTTTGCCGGTTTAAGGTATTATTGTCTTCATTTGAAGAGTATATATAAAAGAGAACATGACTTTTAGATTAAAAATTATATCAAGCAAGCAACTGCTTTATTGTTTAGCACTTTGTGCCTTGAACATGGTATGACTGTACTTTTTTAAAACATAAAAAATTATAAAATCGAAGTAATTCAGTTAAAGAGCAAAAAGTGATCATCCTGTCTCATCCATCACTCTAGCAAAAGTACAGGTTGAGTGATTCATCCAAAATGCCTGGGATCAGAAGTACTTCTAATATCGAACTTTCTCACATTTTGAAATATTTGCATATACGTATGAAATCTTGGAAATGGGATCTAAGTCTAAGCACAAAATTCATTTATGTATTATATGCAGCTTCTATACATACCAAAAGGCAACTTCAAACAGGATTTTTAGTGCACTTGTGTTGTGTTGTCACTGTATTCTATCATGAGGTCAGGTGTGAAATTTTCCACTTGGCATCATGTTTTGATACTCAGAAAGTTTCAGACTTTGGAGCACTTTAGATTTCAGATTTTCAGATTAGGGGCATTCAACTTATATATCTTAAATGAATTAGTTGAAGTTTTAATATTTGGATCTAGTGATAAGGTATAAAATAGACATGTTATATACAATTTAATTTTTTTTCTTTTTAAAGAAAATTGGTGTATAATATATATAAGGTAATATGCATATTATGTACTTGTATAAGTTTAAATGCTTTTTAAAAGTTGTGTGCAAGTGGTAACAAGGGACCAAAATCTTCTATCTAAAAGACCAATTTTCAAGCCAGGTGTGGTGGTGCATGCTTGTAATTCCAGCATTCAGGTGGCTGAGGCAGGAGGATCATTGTGAGTTTGAGGCCAGCCAGGGCTACAAAGTGAACTCAAGCCAGCCTGAACTTCATAGTGAGACCTTGTCTCAAAAAGACAAAAAATAGGGCCGGACATATGGCCCAGCAACACAACGCCTGCCTGGCAAGCATGAAGTTATGAGTTTGATTTCTCAGTACCACCAAAAAAAAAAAAAAAAAAAAACATAAAAGACCAATTTTCAGCATGGTATTGTCATATTTAATATTACGTAAAAAAATCTAAGCTGACTTACAAAATTTTCTGCTACATGAAGCTATAAAATTATAGCTGTTGTATAATGTTTCTAACTTGATGGTATTATTGTACTTTAAAAGTGTTTGTAAATCATTTCTCTCAAATTTAGGCTAAGATTCTTCAAATCAAAGGCTGGGAATGTAGCTCAGTGGCAAGAGTTTGATCGCTAGTATTACAAAGAAAGATTCTATGGTCAGATATGTAATGAAATAAATACAGTTGTTCTGTGGTTTTTATGGTCATGGGAGTAGTGTGTTGAGACAGGGTCTCAGTATGTAGCCCAGACTCCCAATTGTGCCTCAGCTTTTCAAGTGCTGCTATTGTAGGTATACACCACCATGCTTGCCTTTGCAATCTTTTTTTTTTTTTTTTTGGTGGCATCGGGGATCGAACTCACAACCTCGCCCCTGCCAGGCAGGCACTTAAGCCGCTGAGCCAAACTCCCAGCCCTAGTTTTTTGAGACAGGATCCACACTATGCAGTTCAGGCCGGCCTTGCACTCAGGTTGTAGCCCAAGCCGGCCTTGAACTCACAACACTCCGCCTACCTCAGTCTCCCGAGTGCTGGGATTAAAGGCGTGCGCCACCACGCCCGGCTTGCAATCATTTTTATGACTTTTTGTTTGTTTCAGCGGTTCAGAAAGACCCAGCAATAATGGATACCAAAACTCTTCAGAGGAAAAAGCTATTGAAGTTACTATCTTAAGACGAAGTGTTAATTTCACTGTATGTTTATATTATTCTTGGGCAGTAGAGTTTTTCTTTATACATAATTGTGTGATTCCTAGGACATAGAATGTTAGGAAGAACTATTACCTTCATCACCAGACATTATTATTTTTTCTCATTTTAGTGGATATTAAGCTAATATTAACCACTTGATTTTAAGATCTTACATATTTTGATTTTATTTATTTGTCATTTCACAGGCTGTAGGTTATAGTTGTATGCCCAATAATAAAGATGAAGATGGGCTAGTGGTTTTAGTTTTCAACAAAAAAGAAACAGATATTCGAAGCCAGCAACAGCAGTTGGTAGAATCTTTGCATAAAGTTTTGGGAGGAAACCAGACGCTTGCTGTAAATGTAGAAGGTATTAAAACATTGCCAGATGATCAGTGAGTATACTAAATGTGTTATTTATTCCTTTGTGCCCTGAACCAAAGAGTGATCAGCAGTGTTTGTTGTTGCTGAAGCACGAATTAATTACCAGAACAGATCATTAATTTCTCAGATATACCCTAGAAAAGTTTAGGAGCTTTTTTTTTTAAATTTTTGCATTTCTTTCAGGTCCAGGATCTGAATCATATGACTTTGTGCAAAATGAGTACCATAAAGATGTTATTTATTAACTGGTTCTTATGTTCATTCATGGAAAAATGCAGTTGCTTTACTTCCCTTGTCCCATGTATAATTTTTAGTCTTAGTGGCAAGACATTTGTTTAGGACACTCAGGGTTACAGGAATTATGATTAGTAAGATATAATAACTGAAATAGATTTTACTTCTTGGGTCTTAATTGCAGAGAAGCACCCCATAAGTTTCAGTAGAATCTCCAAGGTATTTCTCAGTTCTGGAAAAAATAATATTTATATGAGACTACACAAATTTTGTCTTACTTACCTGCCTCGTTTCATCACTTAAATACATGTTTATTTTCTAAGGCTTAAGAATAAAATAATTCCCTTGTAAAAATCCATTTCTGAATTTAATTAGCACCCTTGTAAAGTCATATGCTGTGAAAAAAAAGTGAGAAAGGGAAGAATAAAATGGAAACAAACTTTGTGAGTAAGGAGAAAAAGAGGGGATGAAGGGAGAGGGGAATGGGAAAAAAGAGGAATCAAGATATATCATGTACAGGTACAAATCTCCTATGATGAATGTGATCATTATGTATATCTAAATTGTACCAGTAAATTTAATTTTAAAAAATCATACGCTGTGTTGATACTTGTACCTGCGGGTTATGTGCTGAATATTTTATAAATCGGTTATTTTCCTCCAGGACAGAAGTTGTCATTTATGTAGTTGAGCGTTCTCCGAATGGTACCTCAAGAAGAGTTCCAGCTACAACATTATATGCCCATTTTGAACAAGCCAATATAAAAACACAATTGCAGCAACTTGGTGTAACCCTTTCTATGACCAGAACAGAACTTTCTCCTGCACAGATCAAGCAGCTTTTACAGAATCCTCCTGCTGGTATGTTTCTACAGTCATAGAATTGAGCAAATGAGAAATTTAGAAATAATTAAGTGGTCCCCTCTTTTGTGAGGGTAATTGGTTATTAATGTCCATAAAACCAATATGAGTTTATCACGTTTGTTTGTTTGGTAAACATGTATCTGAATAACTGTACATACCAATATTCGTTTTTTCATGCAGTTTTTAAAGTTATATGTTAGAAATTTTGGAAAATGAACAAAAAAAAAAATAGTCTGTAGCCTGTCTATCCATAGGTGTATTTGTAAAATTTTTAAATTTTTTTCTACTTTAGCTCTTTATTGAAATAAAATCTCACTGTGCTCGCTATAAAATATTCTAGGTATCCTAACTAGGTTAACTGTTAGAATTCTTTATCTCCCTTCCCTAGAACTTAATTTATTATATTCTGTTCCTGCATTATCTAGTTTATTTTGGAAACAGGGTCTCTATATTTCAGGCTGACCTCAAACTCACTATGTAATCCAGGTTGGCTTCAAACTTTTGGTGATCCTCCTGCCTCAGTCTCCTGAGTGCTGGGATTATAGGTGTGTGCCACCATATCCTGCTTGTCTGTAGGATTTTAAATATGAGCATATATAATTCTCTTAAAAAGAGATTGTGCCATTGTACTTTACTGCAACATTACATGGAGTGAGAAATGATGATGCATGCCTGTAGTCCTAGCACTTGGCAGGGTGAGGCAGGAGGACTGCCAAGTTCAAGTCCTGCTGGGACAACTTATTGAGCCCCTTTCTTAAAATAAAAATAAAAAGGGATAGGGGTGTAGCCTGGGGTCAATACTGAATACACAAAAGCATAAATGAAACACTACATAGTATTCCATGAATAATACTTTTACTTAACCTTAATGTTACTTCTGTGTTTCCACTGTTATAAGTTAGGCCACAATTAACATTTAAATATGTATTAGAACACATAGGTATATACTTTTTTTAGAATGGATCTTTGGTAATGAAATAGCAGTATGTTTGATATGTATGTTTGATACTGCTTAATTGGACACTAAAGAAAGCTCTACTGTTTACATTCATAACAAGGAGGTG
The DNA here is from genome assembly GCA_004363535.1 of Dasyprocta punctata. Classification (NCBI taxonomy): domain Eukaryota; kingdom Metazoa; phylum Chordata; class Mammalia; order Rodentia; family Dasyproctidae; genus Dasyprocta; species Dasyprocta punctata. Next base: position 17,325 of record RJWM01011481.1, read on the forward strand.
TAATAGCACTTGTCTTTTTTTTTGTCATGAGGGGAGTACTGAAGATTGAACCCAGGGTCTTGTACATGCTAGGGAGGTACTCCTACCACTGAGCTGCATCTTCAGGCTTTCTCCCCTCCTTCCCTTTTGCCACTGATGGCCTTTTTATATTTTCCTTTTTTTTTTTTCAGGCTAGGTTTCACTATACAGATCAGGCTGACCTTGAACTTACTTTGTAGCCCAGACTGGCCTTGAACTCTCAGGAATCCTCCTGTCTCAGCCTCCTGAGTGCTGGTATTACAAGCGTGCTGTATTTTACTTTTTGTAGTACTGGGGATTGAACTCAGGGGCTTTGATTTTTTTTTTGCACTGTGCTACATCCCCAGTCCTTTTTAATTTGAGACAGGGTCTAAGTGGCTTAGTTGCTTATGTTGTGTTCAAACTTAAGCATCTTCCACCTCAGCCTAGGCTAGTGCTGGGACTACAGGCATGCACCACCATATCCAGCCTAAAAATATTTATTTTATTTCCATTTCCCTGATTTCCAGTAAAGCTGAACATCTTCCATATGTTTATTAGCTGTTTGTATTTTTTGTGTTACCTATTTATGTCTTTTGCCCATGCTTTGTAAAATTACTTAGCTTCCTTTTTGATTCATAGGAGCGCTTTCTATATTTTTGAGGTTCTGTAGGTTGTAGATATTTCCTTTCAATCTATTTTTTTTAGCTTTATCCTACAAACATTTTTATTTTTATACTGATGATATTTGACACTCATTTTTCATTATTACTTCTGAGCCGTATTTTAGAAAGTCTTTCCCATTTAAATATAATAAACCGAAAACAGTTTTGGAAAAATGTATTTTTTCTTTGTGGTAGGTGTTGATCCTATTATTTGGGAACAAGCCAAGGTGGATAACCCTGATTCTGAAAAGTAAGCATGTTTTCTTTTTGTTTTATGCACGAACTAACATACTGTTAGGGAAGCAAACAAATGTGTGGTGGGCAATTGTAATTCTTATACTTGAGGGGGAATTTTCATTTTCATTGCTTTTTAAAAAATATACCTTCCATGATATAGTAAGTAGCATAGTGTGGTAAAAAACAGCCAGGGATGAAGAAATCTGCATGCCAGTCCCCTACTTACATTTGCGTTTAAGTAATGCAAGTTTTTGAATAAAGCATATTTCCTCATTTGTAAAATAGAGAGGTTAATAAAATCTCTGTGCTTACATTGTTGATTTCATAGTCATGGACTTAGAAGTTTGGTGTAATAGTACATGAATATTATTATGAACATCTTTTAACTTTTTGTGTTTTGTGGTAATGGGCTTACTATCTGAATATTGACGGCTTCCATTCCTTCAGGTTAATTCCTGTACCCATGGTGGGTTTTAAGGAACTTCTCCGAAGACTGAAGGTTCAGGATCAGATGACTAAGCAGCATCAGACCAGATTAGATGTAAGAAATTTGTTTTGTTGTCTAGCCCTGAGAGTAGGAAAAATTAATGTAGACATTTAATTATTTTTTGCTATTTGTGCTATTTTCTCTTAAGGAGAACCAATATAAGTTAACAGTGATGATTTTATAGACCACCTTTTTATAATGGAATGCCCAAAATCATATAAATAAATCTGAGCTGACATATGTTAACAGTGAATTTAGATTTGCTGGTTGGTCCAGTCATTTAATTAGATTCTTATTTCCAGTTCTGGCCAGTGATTCCATATTACTTTCTTTATTGAGTGCTTTTATTTATTTATGGGGCCTTATGAAAATGAAAGCAACAGTTATGACTATATTGTCATAATTACATTGGTATGTTATTTTACACTGATGAAACATTTAAATTCCTAGATCTACTTAAATCTACTTAATATTTTATAGAGTAGATTCTTATAATCAAATTGTTTTAAGGTTCTTAAAAGTCAACTCCATATTCTCCTGCTTTGAATTCTGGTTTCATTTAGGCTTCTGAGTAATAAAGAGCTTACCAATTCATGAATCCATTGCATTGTCAACCAGCTCTGTTAATATTTGTTTTCTTGCATTAAACTTGTATCTGTCTTGTTAACAATTTACACTCATTTTCTCTGGCATTGCTTTGTGGGCAATAACTATGACAGCCTACAGATACTCGAATATCATAATCACTTTTAGAGTTCTCTTTTCTAGTTAAAAACTCCAGCATGGTTTCTCGTGTGCATGATTTCCAGGCCCTTTATTATATTAGACAAGACACACTTAACCTATCAGCATCACTTTTAAAATGAATTATGTACAGTACTGTGACTGGGATATAACCAAAGTTCTTAATAGTCCTTCAAAGTAAAACCAAAGAACCTAAGTCTTATTAGGTATTTGTCAATTTTATTGATGGTTTCAGGTAAGCTTTTGGTTGATTTTTCTCTACACATTTTTGTTTTCAATTTCATTAGTTTCAGGTCTTACA
>RJWM01011481.1:19855-59741 GCA_004363535.1 Dasyprocta punctata
TTTTTTTTTTTTTTTTTTTTTTTTTTTTTTTTTTTTTTTTTTTTTTTTTTTTTTTTTTTTGTCTTTTTGAGACAGGGTTTCACTATGCAGGTCAGGCTGGCCTTGAACTTGCAGTGATCCTCCTGCCTCAACCTCCTGAGGGCTGGGATTACAGACATGTGCCACCATGCCCAGCCTTCAATTCTTTTAACTTTATTAAGGTATTAAACCCAGGAGCCTTCGAAAAGAAATTCTATTTTTGGGTGGAGTTTTCTGTTGGTGTCAGTGAGGTTCACTTGGTTGGTGGTATTGTTCAGTTCTGTATTGTTGATTTCTCTGCCTTCCAGTTCAACCATTAAAGGAGAGTTGAAGTTTCCAACTTTAGTTTTGTGTGTGCCTTTTTTTTTCCTTTTAGTTCTATCAGTTTTTGCATCATATTTTTTTCTTCATGTATTTTGAATCTCTGTTAGATACATACTTACCTAGAATTCTGTTTTCTTTTTCTTTTTCTTTTTTTTTTTTTCTTCTGTACTGGGAATTGAACTCACGACCTTGTACTTGCCAGGCAGGCACTGTGCTGCTGAGCTATATCCCTGGCCTAGAATTGTATTTTCTTGCAAGATTTATCTTTATTAGGTAATGTCCCTCTTTTTTTTTCTTTTACACATTTTTATTGAGACATAACTCACATATCATACAATTCACCCATTTAAAGTATATGATCCTGTGAGGCACCATGGTACACATCTGTTCTAATCTCTGTATGTAAAAGGCTGAGGTGCAATGGTGATTTCAAGCCCAGCCTGTGCTACATAGCAAGACCCTGTCTCAAAAAAACAAAACAAACCAAAAAAAACCAAGTATATGATCCAGTAATTTTAGTTTCTTCAAAGAGTTGTGCAACTACCACAATCTATTTTAGAATAATTTAAAATTCCATAGCCATTAGTAGACATTAGACTATACTTTAAGTTTCTAACAGTAGGTTTAAGACTAATTGTAAAGCCTAAGCTCGTCATTGTATTAACATTTTTCTATTCAGGCCCTGGTTGTTGGTTTGTATTCTACAGTATTACTTACAATCTTTATTTCTAAAATGTGTTATTTTTATTGTATATTGCCTCATCACTAAATATCTTAGAGCACCAGAGAATTCTCTGAATGGTACTTTTTAATTTTTAGATGTATAATATGGGGAGCAATACGAATGCAGAATTAAAGGAAAAGAGTTTATATTTTGAGAAGTGACTTTCAGGCTTATCTCAGAATTAGCCTTTGCTTATACATATAGGTGTACCTGATAAATAATTGTGGTATACATACTTGACTTATCCTAACTTTTTAAAAACAGATCATATCTGAAGATATTAGTGAGCTACAAAAGAATCAGACAACAAGTATGGCCAAAATTGCACAATACAAGAGGAAACTCATGGATCTTTCTCATAGAACCTTACAGGTGGTAATCAGACTTTTTTCCCTTAAACATTTATAAGATATGTGTGGAATGTGTGTTAAATATAGATTTTTGTAATAGAAAAAAGACTCAGAAAAATGATTTTTGTAATAGAAAAAAGACTCAGAAAAATAATAGTCTGAAATTGAAAACATCAAACTTTCTCAGTAAAACCTTCAAGTTGGTGGAGAGGGCTCTTACAGGGTTGGGTGAAGGGAAGATATCCGAATCAAAGGATTACAAATTAAAGAATTGTGCCAAATGTGGTGGCACATGCCCATAATCCCAGCATTTAGGAGGCTGAGGCAGGAGAATCTCTGAGAGTTTGAGGCCAGCCTGGGCTACAAAGTGAGTTCAAGGCCAGCCTGACCTGCACAGTGAAACCCTGTCTTAAAAAGATCCCCCTCCCAAAAAAAGGATAAAAATATAATTTGGATCATAATGTTAAGCCCTACTACAGTGGTACCTTGGTTCACAAGCACTTGTGTTTGCAAACAGTTTGGTTTGCAAAGAGATGTGTTTGGCAAAATGTTTGTTTGAAAACTGCATCAGGTGACTACTGTAGCCATCTTTTCCACACAAACACAAAGGTGACCATCTTTTCCAAAATTGAAGAACAAATTAAGTTTGTGAGCTGAGGTAACACTGTATAGTATTAGTGTAGTTTCCAGCAGATTTCTTCCAAAAACTAATTGTAATAAAATAACTTTTATAAAACAATTCATTTTATTACTATTTGTGACCTTTCTTTGTGTAGGTCCTAATCAAACAGGAAATTCAAAGGAAGAGTGGTTATGCTATCCAAGCTGATGAAGAGCAGTTGAGGGTTCAGCTAGATACAATTCAGTCTGAACTAAATGCGCCTACTCAATTCAAGGTAAGCACTTCTAAGACCATATAGCTAGAATTTATTTCAGGTGGATCTGCAGAAAAGTGGCAAGTAAGTACTATTAAAACAAATTTTGTAAAGCTGTGTTTATTAAGCATTTGTTAAAAGTTCCTTTCTAAAGTAACTCTTAGTCATGATTCTTTTGGCTTGTGTTAGTGTTTCAAATGATGCATATAGAGACAACTGGAAATTTTTTGTTTGTTTTGTTTGTGTTTTTTGAGACCGGTTTCACTATGCAGGTCAGGCTGGCCTTGAACTCCATATGTAGCCAAAGCTGACCTTGAACTCACAGCAGTCCCCTTGCCTCAACTTCCTGAATGCTGGAATTACAGGCTTGCACCACCACCCCCAGTGGAAATTTTTAATTAATGTTCTGAAGCCATCCTTTCAAAAGAAAATATTCCTTGTTAGAAGTGGTACTGTTAACAGTTACATTTTTACTGGTTTTCAGGGCCGACTAAATGAACTGATGTCCCAAATCAGGATGCAAAACCATTTTGGAGCAGTCAGATCTGAAGAAAGGTATTACATAGATGCAGATCTGTTACGAGAAATCAAGCAGGTAAGTGTTTACAAAGGTGTGTTTTTTTTTAAAAGTATGAGCTTACCACTTCACATTCATTAGGATGGCTATTATCCAAAAAATAAAATGTTGGTGAGAATGTGGAGGAATTGGAACTTTCATGAGCTGTTGAGGAACATAAAATGATGCAGCCTGTATGGTGTGGTGGTTCTTTTATAATTTAAAAATAGGCTGGGTGTGGTGGCACACGTCTGTCCCAATGTAAAAAATGAAAAGGGTCTGGAGGGTGTGGCCCAGTGCCAAAACCCAGGGTTCAATCTCCAGTTTCACCAAATAAATACATATATACAAACAAAGTAGAATGAAATAAAAATAAGATTACCATATGACTGGCAGTTCTAGTTCTGGTTGTCTGAGCATCAAAGCTTAAAGAATGGACTTTGAACAAATACACAGAGACAATGGATATCTTTCCTAAAAGGAAAATTCTGGCACACACTACAACTTGGGTAGATCTTGAATATGTTACACTAAGTGAAATAAGCCAGTCGTAAAAGAACAAAATATGACTGTACTTATATTAGGTACCAAAAGTAGTCCAATTAAAAGAATGAGAATGGTCATTGGCAGGGTAGGAGGGAATAGGGATTGTTTAGTGGGTTCAGACTTTCAGTTTGAGAAATTCTAGAGACAGATAGTAGCAATTTCTGCCCAACAGTGTGAAAGTACTTAAAATCCTTGAATTGTGCACTTAAAATTGGTTGAAACAGTAAATTTTATGTTATGTCTATTTTAACACAATTTTAAGAAGTGAATCATTTCTACCATCATTCCCCCACCCAAAATGGTAACAGCAGCAACAAGAAGGACAACCCCAAATCTCACTCCTTACTCCAAATTTACTTAACTTGCATTTTTATCAACATCATAAAGTGATCTATATGCAGGTTAAATTTGGAAGCAACTGTCCTGAATCATACCTTCCCAACCTATATATAAATTACAAATGTACTGTACTGAGTTACTGATTCCCTCAGCCCTAAGGGGACCTGGGTGGGGCTGAGGTAGCCAGAACCTCCAATCACCTTTGTAGGGTTCATTTTGTATGAAAAAACCTTGAGAAGCACGTCATAGCTTGTTTTCATTAGTATAAACACAGATTGGCTTAATAAAAGCTGTCCAGTCACTGTTCTAAAGAAATATACCACGAGATGGTAAACTTTGTGGAACATATTATGTAGGACCATATGCCTGGCCCTAAGAATTATGTTTAGATGGCTATAAACATTACACAAATTCTAACATTGTATGCATTTGGATGGCTGTTACTGAAAATGAGCTTGACTTCTAAGCTCATAGAAATACACAGTCATATTCCATCATTTAAGTACAGTATTTGGCAATAAAATTAACTGAGGGAGAAGATTGTAACACATAATCTAGAACCATACTGAAGAGCTTATGTATGTTAATATATGAACATCTTTTGTGTGTGATATTGGGAGTTTGAACCCAATTTGTGCATACTATGCAAGCGTTCTGCCATTGAGGTAACACCCCAGCCTCACCATCTACCTTCTGAAAATGAAGAAAAGCAGTATATTGTTTTGGGATTGAGTCATGGCTTATTATCTATTTTGTGACCTTCCTGACCTTGGACAAATTGCTTATCCTCAAATTCTTTAAAGTAGAAATGATCCTAGTACCTCAAAAGGATTTTAAATGAATTATACGATGCCAGTAAAGCTATTACAACAGTACCTTAGCACATTGGAAGGACTCCTGAAAATGTTTCTGACTGTAGTAATCGTTACCATTACCGTAACAAACTTATGTATCACAGGACATGAAACCGTTTTCAAATATTTAAGGTGGTTTTTTGTTTGTTTGTTTGTTTGTTTTGTTTTGATATCAAACTCACAACCTTGCACTTGCTCAGGCAGGTGCTATGCTGCTGAGCTATATCCCCAGCCCAGTATTAAAGTATCTTGAGTTTTAATATACCTTTATCACAGGTAGATACAAGGAAACAGCTATCTAAAAACATTTTTATTTAAGATACTATTCATAAATATTTGGTTTTATTGTACTTTGAATTATATCTTTTTTACTGTTGGTCACATGAAGTGTTATTAGCCAAAGATGTGTAGTACAAATATTTAAATATGTATTGCTATTAAAAGTCTTTCCTGTAACTTGCTGTTTAATAGAGTAATATATTAATATGTTCTATTTTCTTCTAGCATTTGAAACAACAGCAAGAAGGCCTTAGCCACTTGATTAGCATTATAAAAGATGATCTAGAAGATATAAAATTGGTAGAACATGGATTGAATGAAACCATCCACATCAGAGGTGGTGTCTTTAGTTGACAGCTCACAAACTTGTGTTAGAAGTTTGGGAAATGCATCCTCTTACTGCATCAGGCCTTCCTTAAGAATGAATCTGACCACATGGAGAAAAAAATAAAGAAAATGACCCTGTCCTGGCTTGGATTTTTGAGGAGATTACTGACAAGTTACTCTTCACTAAATCTGAAAGTAGTCACCTCACATCTCTTCAAAAATAACCTTCCAAAGATTTACATCTAAAAGGCTGTATATACTTTAAAAAGAAAGAAGAGCATAATTAACATTTTTACAACAGCATTTTCTTAAACATAACAGTAATTATTAATTTCCATTTTTCTTTCTATGGCAAGTAAATATGAAATACATACTTTGCATATAACTGTATAATTACTTGGCTGTTGAAAGTGGACATCAGTTTTTATATATGTGAATTTAAGTTGGGAGGAGTAAAGAAAATCCAAAAGTATTTAATGATTAATGTGGTTTTCTTTTCGTTGTGTAAGATTTGAAATATATTTTTTTATTATTTGACTTATTTGGAGTTTATAGAACACATCCAAGCAATTAGGATACAACAGAATTACTGGTTTTGCAACTTTGTTTTTTAAACCTTTATTTCTAAAAATGAAAACTTTTTAAATAAATTCTTAATTTGTAATTTTAGCTGGTGCTTTCTTTATTTGACTTTTGGGGAGAGACCATTTATGTCCACACAAGTACTAAATTCATAATCAAAATCAAAATCTAGGAGTTTTAGTTTTCCTTAAATCTGATTTTTACTCTCAAGGACTTCTGTCAGTCCTGATATATTCTGACTAGGATGTGGCAAATAAAAGTATTTATAGTAAAAAAATTTCCTAATACATCATTAGCATCTGAAAATACAGAAAACCTAAATTGGACATTATAGTGTACATTAGTGACTCTTTAATAGCCCAATCATTTTAAATAATACTTCTGCCTACAGGGTATATATTTGGGCTGTATCTTGTTGGCATGTTTTTTGTTTTTGTTTCAGATAGGATCTTCGTATGTGTAGGCCCAAGCTGTCCTTGATCTTGGAATCCTCCTCCCTTAGCTTCTGGGATTACAGGTGTATATCACCACACCCAGCTTGATGGCCTTCTTGAAATGGTATAATTTGTCACTTCTTCGTAATGTTTCGGCTTGTACTGAGAGGTGTTACAAGAAATAGTCCCCATGAATCTTGCTATTGTATTTACTGTGGAGACAGTGAAAATATCATTCATATGCATACATCCAGAATCCATCCTCTGACTACACTAACACATCCTGTCCTCACTTACTGCAAAATACAATAGGTTGCGATTGTGTAGGAGACTGAGAACTGTTTTTTTCTTAAGTTAGCTACTAGAATTTTGCAGCCACTTTTGCTGAGTTTATGGCATGCAAATCTCCACACATCACCCTCCAGCATTCTTTCCTACCATTGTTGGAATTACAGCAGTTGGGAATTTATTTCCTTGTCATACTTTCCACTTGGCTTGGAAGATAGACACATCCATTGTTCTTATCCACATAGCCATGTATGGAAGGGAGTCTGTCTCTCTGCATACCCCCTTACAGCAGAGAAAAATTGTTACTCTAAAAGGATTGTTAATTACTGAGCTATATAATCTAGTGTGTGGATTAGTGATAATGCATACCTGTGAACTTCTTTAGCGTTTCAGTTTTCATGTTCTGATAATGTTAGGTTGTTAGTGGCACAAAATAAATACACCTAGATAGGACTCAGAGCTCCCCTCCCCCCATCCCCTTTTCTTTTGGTTTTTTGAGACAGAGTCTTGCTATTCAATTCAGCCTCAGCTTGAACACAGGGTGATCCTCCTGCCTCTGCCTCCTACAGAATTTGCATTTTAAAGACAGGTCCAGTCATCCTAGGCATCCAACTCACTGGTAACTGAATGTGTAAGGCAAGCCTTTGGCCCTTGATCATATAGCTGGGTAGATAACTACAGTCTTAGCAGTACCATAGGTGTATTTCAAGCAAGTGATCATCACGTGCTATAGACTAAATGTTTGTGTCTCTAAAAATTCATATCGAAAATCTAATACCCACATATGACAGCACAGTGATACCTCGGTTGTCAAGCAGCTCTCAGTGCAAACTTTCCACTGCTCAAACAGCAAAGTTTGAAACAAAAAAGATCTGCTCAATGTTAGAAACTGCTCAATAGTCAACCGAAAATCTGACTTGATAAAACCTGTATGGCCTAGAGTCACATGTCTGTCTCTCTGCAGACAAAGGACTAACACCTCAGTCTAAGCACGGCTCTCACCCAGACAGCATATACTGTATGGTGTTTGTGTTAGTGGGTTAAAACATTCCTCACTGTGTTGGTTTTATTTTATTCTGCACTTCATTTACATAAAATACCATAACCATGGCTCCAAAGAAAGTAATACCAGCAGTAAAGCTAAGAGGAAAACAGAACCACAATAAAGGAAGAAGTCATTGCAGAATTTGTTAAAGTCCTGGAAAAGTGAATTTATAAGTAATTTTTTGGGTCTCAGAACGAATCATTTGTTTTTCTATTATTTCTTATGGGAAAAATATGTTCAGTTCTCAAACTTTTCAGTGTTCAAACATGAATTTGGAATGAATTGAGTTTGATAACTAAAGTATCACTAAATTAGGAGTTGGGCCTTTTAGAGGGGATCCAGTCATGGGGTGGAGACTTAAATGAATAGGATTAGTATCCTACTCATCTTGCCCCTTGCAGTATTTGAGGGCTGTGAGAAGGTATTTTCCTCTATAAGCCAACAGGACCCTCAACAGGAGCCAAATCTCCCTGCCAGTACCTAGATCTTGGGTTTGCCCAGCCTCCAGAGCTATGAGAAATACAGACTAAGACATCAAGTTCTAAATTTAGGTGGGTGAGTGGGAGGAAGAAAGACCTCTTCAGCCCTAGTACTAAGTTGTGTTGTGTAACACAATTTACTGGAAGTTGTGTTTTTAAGCCTCAACTGGCTAGTGGTTCTTATAGATTGTCTTCCCTCAAAATTTTGAACAAGAGGTAGTTGGCAAAGCACACTGAATCCTTAACACTTAGTTTAGATTTCTACAGCTTAAATGCTTTTTGAAACATTGGCAAAATATAAACAAATCAGTCACTTCACCACAATACCTCAGGACAAAGGGTACTACAACTTCACTTTTCCTTGTTTGACATATATATTCAGTATCTTGTCTAACTTCTTGATTAACATGATATTCAAGTTAGAGACTATGTAAAAACTGTTGGGTTTATAAAAAGTAGAACTATACATTGAAAAGAGATAAAGAGACTGAAGGAAGAGGAATGATACTATTTCAAGGCAGTTTTTTTCCTTTAAAGAGATCAGAGCATCTTTTAAACTCTTGATTCTGGTATTAAATTTAGTTAGTCACTAATACTTCAACTGGGCATTTACTGGCAAGTCTACAGAAATGTTTTGCAATCTTAAAGTCTTTTATTGAATCCAATCAAGAGAATACAGTTTTAGGGGTTTTTTCAATCATAAGCTTAATACAAATAAATGAAAAGTTAATTCTGTGCCCCATCTGGACAACTTTCTAAATTGGCAAAACATAACGAATATACAAGTCTCATTTTACAAAGTGACTCTGGCCAACAAATGAAAAAAAATACATCTTTCTTTTTGCTCTCCTGTGAGACCGCAGCAGTGCATTCCAAGTAAAGAATAAGAAAGATAAAAAAAATATATCAAACTATGGAACAACAAAAAGATTTACAGCAGAAGTGCTGATTAAAATGATGAATGCCCCAAGCGGTGGAAGAAGCATACTGCCAGAGGATGCAGAAGGATGGGTTTTGGGACCTGGAACAGGAACTGGACCTGGAGCTGGAGCTGGAGCTGTTAAAGAGAATACACAGTCACACATTTTTGGTATTGAGTTTCATCCATCTATACCACATGTCCTAAACATGTAAGCAGCAATACTGAAACTGAGCTGGACATTTACTGAACCTCAATACTTTGCAACAGGAACAACTTTCAAATAAATGTAACATTGCAGATTTAGGCTATATTTCCATACATATATCATCAGGATGTGTGATGTTCTAGGCTTTATCTAGGACTGCACAGGGTTTTCACTCTACATAGCCAAGACAATTATTATTTCTTGTTCAACTTCTCTAGAGTTTCTAGCAATTTTTCTATTTTGATTTCTGTATATACATGCAAGGTAAAGTTTAACTCTCTTCTATAGTTGATATATAATATAGTTCATATATATATTCAAACAGCTGCCAGTATACAATTGAATTTTAAAATACATGCCCTGAGAATCTGACAAAACGTTTTTTGTTTTTTTGTTTTTTTTTTCCCTCTACACATAGGCAACTCTGGTACAAACCGCTTCCCTTTTATCCAAGCAGGTACAAGGAATAGTAGGGCCCATCTGTAGAGTAATCTTTCATTGTGCTCTAAAGTCAGATAACTGAGTTATAGCTATTTTTGTGTAAACAGACTATATAATAGGAGGAAACTGACTGAAAGTTTATCCAAATGGGGTAACCAGTCTGATTTCCTAAATGAAGCTATTGTTTTAATGGTTTTCCAAAAGCCTTGATAGCAACATAGTTACAAACATGCAGTTACATGTATAGAAATGAAAAGAGAGGCAAGATGCGCTCATGCATTATTTTACTGTAGACCACTGATTCTCAAGGCAACAGTATTCCCCTCTAAGAGATAAATCTGGACAACTGTCAAAGGATTGTCTTACAATTGTCCTAACAATGGGGTAGATGTAAAACATACTGATATTCTGAAATGCTCAGGATAGTCTCATATAATGAAAAATGGACTTAATTCTTGTACAACTTTCAAATACACTGCTAAACATGTTTAAAACCTATCAAACCCAGAATCAGTTTTACACAGAAGCAAAATATTTTCAGATAGTTTTTAAAACATCAAATATTAGTTTTTATCTAGTGCCCACTGTTTCTTCATTTTCATCTTCTTATATTTGTTGTACAGCTTCCAATCTTAAATCCAGATTTATCTGTGTAAATAAAGTTAAGCATCTGCCTACTTCATTAAGCATTCATTGAATCAGCATTTACTGTAATTCTGCAATAAATTTTGTTATCAAATATTTGTTACAGAAAAAAGTCAGGTTGAGAAGACTGAGAACTGTTCTAAACAGTGCAGTAGAAATATTAAGAAAGTTAAAAAAAAAGAAAGGCAAGGCACACATATGCACACACATTTGGTTATGATGCCTTAAACTCATTTTTTATTGATGAAAAGTAACTTTCTCATTTTTCCTACATTGCACAGACATACTTATCAAATGAATAAATGAAATATTTCTTACTAGGATTATCCATGTGTTCTTGATGTCTGTCTTCTAAAATATAAATAGATTTTGAGTTAATTGCATTACACATCTATCCAGAAGAGAAAGCTCTAACTAAAGATTAAAGAAACTTGATTATCTCTGAGAGTGGGCCTGAAGAAAGGATCTAGGTTTAGAGGTATATGCACTATCTTGTGAGATTTAAATGTGATTCTAGGTACTCTGCTGACTGCACTACACAGAGCTTTCCAGGAGTGGACACAATACAGTACAAGCCAGTGGCTTATTGGAGGAAGGGAAATCATAGAGAGGAGCACAGAATGGCTGGTCCCGGTATTAGCATGCAGTATAGTTCTCATTCACACTTCTTTGATGAGCCATTCCTGTGTCTGAGCATTCCCTCCCAGTTCCAGTTCACCCTGGGAAGCCTCCTGGAATTCTGGAATACACAGGGACAGTTGGATGGCGACTGTTTCAGTTTCAGGTCAAGTATCTTTTTCTCTGTTTGAGAACCTTAATAGTGGCCCACCACTCATACTAAAAAGAGTTCTCAATATGTTTTTCCTGTAGCATGTAGACTAGAATGTCAAAAACTACAGAGCACAGATGCCTTCCCCAAATTCCTTATGACTGAGCTAACTAAATGATTATGGTAAAGGACTTAGAACCCAGTGGTGCCTCCATTCCAATAAAGAATTCATTACCAGAGTTTTCATCCGGTTGTAACACTTTTACTTCTAAATGAAAAAAAAATTTATTCAGACAACAATAATGTCAGTTACCATTTACTACCACTTTATTACTATTCAGGTACTTGTAACGCTTTTATTTCTAAATGAAAAAAAATTTATTCAGATAACAATAATGTCAGTTACCATTTACTACCACTTTATTACTATTCAGGTACTTTATTATGTGAGGTCCTTAACTCTAAAAGACAGAAGCGTCTTTTTACAGACTTAAAAGCAGAGGTACAAAAAAGTAAAGTAACATACGAAGTTATATAGAAGAAAGTGTAGTAACTTCCTGAAGCTAGTTCTCTGTACATATTTCATGCTTATCCCCCAAACTCTGCTCAGTGGCTGCACAATGTGACTAGTAAAACCTTAATCAGAGAACTGCAAACTCAGGTCTAGAGAGAAGAAGAGATGTAGGCAGAGAAGGTGTGTTACCGACAGCACTAGTTCATTTTAAAGTTGTGGTCAAATAAATCCATCACTGCTAAACTTAGTCAATATGAAAGAGCTGCTGGACCCTCTGACTTGTATCTATGCTTTATGTAACAAACTGAAGCACTGTTCTGGTATACGACATGCAGTATCCACACACGGTCAAGTTAGACAAGGCTCAGCACTATGTCTATGTGGATAGTTACAATTTAGCAGATCCTGAAAATTAACTTCTTTAACATAATCATTATTCCCATAATAACAAAACTTAAAAAAATTATTTTCAAAGCACTACATGAACTCAGGAGAAAGGATTTTAAGCACTGTATAAGAGACTGCACCCTGTCAAATTCTCATGATGTAAATGTGATATGTTATTCCCATGAGGTAATATGACAAATGTTGTCCACAACATTTGAAAGAAAAAAGTTCTGAGGCATACAGGTGTCATGACTGCTCACAGCTCTCTGGTAAAACATCATGTCCTCTTTTCTCACTTCTACTTGTCTCAGGAGTAAAAATTAGTTTGAGTAGCTTTTCTTCCCCACTTCCTGGTAAGCATAAAATTCTGAGGAACCTGACAGAAGTCACTGTTCAGTTTCTCTGATCATAGAAGCTCAGTGTCTCTCAATGGCTTCCCCTCAGTTTTCAGTTTAAAAATATTCAATTTAGTGGTTATATGTAATAGATTAAATATTGCTGTGGTAAACACTGAAAAAAACACTTGAGGGACCACAAGTGTTGAGGAACAAACACTTGGTCAAAGTTAAAAGATCTAGGTCCTTCACTCATTTATGTGATCTTGTGAAAGCACTTAGTGATTATACATGTTTTGTGGTGACAGTTTACGTCTATACCTCCCAAAATACCATTTTCCCCTTCTGGCATGCCAACTATTGCTTACCAGGTAGTGGAAAAGGTTCTGGAATTTTCATACCTAAATGAGAAAGAAGTTTTCAATGGCTTGCAGTTTGCTCCAATGAGTACAATTTTCAAACTCTTGTCTGAGGAACTTGAGATGTAAACCCCCAAGTTTCCACTGAGCTGTAGTTTGCAGCTTTTAATTGAAAAACTGTGGCTCCATAAGCCCTTCCTTGTGTAAATCTACACCAAGAGGAGTCTTCTGCCATAGCACCTCACTAAGTGTATGTTTATGCCAGGGTAATACTGTTTTGTTACCTAGAGATCCCAGAACAAAGCTAACAGCTTATGTGAGAAGTGGAAGTTTCTACTGAGTAACATTAACTGTAAAACCAGGAAGGTACATCTAACTTCCAGCAAGGCCAACTCCTGTGTCCCTCAGCCATGTCCCCGCAGAGCTAACTTTCTTGCCCCAGAAACAGTGCTCCAGGGCCAACTGAATACTAGGCAGGAAAGGCTCTATCTCGATATTCTTTCCTTCCTGTTATGGTTCATATCTAGATGTCCCCTCATGTGCTCACAGGTGGATCATAGTTATGTGATATTGGATTATGGGTATGATAACTGATTAGTCCACTGAATGATTTAGTTTGGTTGTGGGTGATGGAATTACTGAAGAAGGAACCCCTACCATGGGTATAGGTGGCAGCAACCAACAGGCTTATAGCCTGCATGGAGTAAAAGGGAGAGGAGGTTCATTGTGTTGTCACCTTCTGCCTGCCACACCATGGACTGCTTCTTCTCTGCCATGCCCCCCTGCTATGCTGCCCAGGTTTGGACCCAGCTGACTATGGACTGAAACCTTTACAAACTGCGAGCTAAAATAAACCTTTCCTTCAGCCAGGGATATAGCTCAGTGGCACAGTGCCTGCCTGGCAAGCATGAGGTCATGAGTTCAATTCCCAGTACCAAAAATTATAAACAAATAAATAAATAAATAAACCTTTCCTCCTTTAACTTGCGGGTGTTGGGTATTTTGTCCGAGCAACAAGGAAGTAACTAAGACACCTACCAAAATTTTTGTAGATGACTAGCACACATTTATTAAAAAATTTTCTCTTTAATCCTGGGAGAATCATTCTCACCTCATATTTGAGCTCAGAGAATAAACAGAAAGCTATCTTACCAGGTACTTCAGGGGGTTCACTGATTTTCACACCTAAATGCAGAAATGAATACTGGTTAGTGCTAATCAGTTTATTTTGCACTGTTTAAAGCTCCCTTTATCTACATAATTCCTCTATTACCAGCACCCTCAAAGGGAAAAATGGCAACAATAAAACACCTTTCAACAGCTCTTCATTCTCAAACAAGATGAAGTTCAAACTGTAAGCTAGAGTTCAAGAACTTCCAGGGTTTAATCTTTATTTTTCCAATCTTATCTTCATGAGACAGACCTAAAACATACATTTTTACATGAAACTATACCGGGTTGAAGTCTGCTTAATTTAGCTCCACTGGCAATACAGTTGTTGGTTCTATGACTTTGGCCAGGCTTCTTAATCAATGTGAACTTGAAGTCCTCATTTATATAATGAATGCAGATTAATACAAATAACTACATAAAAATGATGGGTGCATTGCATGGAACATAAAAAACAATAAATGAAGTTCCCCACACTCCATTCTAGCTTAATTCCCTAAACTCTCCATGCTTAGTAATGTTCTTAGTCCTAGTGAGGTAGGAGAGAAGAAATTTTTAAACATAGGCAGAAAGAAGACAAAGAAATTATAATTTTAAAGCTGTACTTTTAAGAAAAACAGCAGCTCTGGGCGTGGTGGCACATGCCTATAATCCCAGCACCCAGGAGGCTGAGGCAGAAGGATCGCTGCAAGTTTGAGGCCACCCTGGGCTACAAAGTGAGTTCAAGGCCAGCCTGAACTGCATAGTAAAACCCTGTCTCAAAAGGACAAAACAAACAAAAAACCCAGCAGCTTTAGGACCTGAAAGTTACTTAATCCTTTTCTCCTTTTTGAGTGAAACTCACTAAAAAATATACAAACAAATAAATAAAACACACACACACAAATTATAAAGAAAGCCTATAAATTATGCTCTGGACCTGTTCTTTTCACCTGTAAATTACACTTCCCACATTCCCCAGGAAGCACCAGTATTGTTGGGCAGCATGTCTCAACTTCAAATACATGTAAACCGTTTCCATTCTGACATAGCCTGCCAGGTGAGTAACCTGACAGACAGCAGGAATACACATTCTAGATCACTGATCTTGAAAACACACCCAAGTTCCCTCCCTCTCCCTCTGCCTCCCCGACTATTATTTCTTTAATTGCTGCTTAACAAAACCCCTCTCATGTCTCTTACTGACTAGTTCGAAATTCTTTTACTGTGATGAGAGTCACTGAACCTCCAAACATTCTATGTTTAGGGTAGTTATGTTCATGTCAGCTGCAGAAACCTCAAGATTCAGTCCTGTGACACTGAGTTCTCATATCTCTTCCCAATCGTGTTGCTAGTCTCAGCAAGTAAGAAAAAGGTGATTCATTTACCAAGTAATATAGTCAGCCCTCCTTTTTATTCCCAAGGGTAAAAAATAAGAACTATTTAGTAAAAAAAATCATTCCACTTGAAAGTTAATTTAACTTTATACCAAGCTTTTTATAGTGGAACTCTCAGAAAAATTTGAGAAATGGCAGTGGACAATGGAAAAGTTTGTAATGTCTTACCTGGGTCTTCAAGCTTCTGGTTTTCCTCACCTAAGTTATAAAAAAAGTAGGGGAGGGGGAATCCATTTAAACAAGGAATCAAAAGAACTGAGACTTAAATATAGCTACAGCAAAATTATTTACTGGGTAACATGGTCATTAGAAACATTTGATATGGTCAGTAACTGTTGTTACTTTTGAGTGTCAGCAGAATCTAAACACACCTAATCTAATAGGCTGAACTTCCACCTTCTGTTTCCATTAAGAAAAACTGTCATATCAAGGTATCTCTTACAGTCTCAGCCAAGAGAAAAATGTCTATTTTGTACCTAAAGGAAATTACATACTTAAATTACAGCCTTACTTAAAGGCTGATTTTTTTTTCTCCCTTCAATGAAGAAAAATGTACTGCAGCCACATGGACAAAATATGTAATAAGAAACTCAACCAAATATATTCTGCTCTTAAAAAAAAATTAACCACTTACCAGTCCAATTATTTAAATACAGGATGACCAAAAATAGCATTTTTTATTAATTTTTATAACAGAAAAAATAACATTTTGCTATCCTGTATTTTTCAATTATTTGGTCTATTAGACCTAATTTAAATTGTAAATGACTTCTTGAACCCTCTTGTTTTGAATAAATAACAAATTAGTTCTATAATGTTTAGTTCAAAAGGTACATAAATATTTAATAATAATAGTAAACCAGGTATGGTGGTGCATTCCTCTAATCCCCACATTTGGGAGGCTGAGGCAGGAGGATTGCCCTAATATTTAGGCCTGCTACATAGTGGGTTACATAGTGAAATGAAGACTAGCCTGAATACACAGCAAGACTCTAAGTAAAATAAAGTAAGTAAAGTAATACAAAGTAAAGTAAAATAAAATAAGCAGACATTAATGCAAACAAGAATTGACTGGTTGAATTGACACCTGCCCAAGTGATGCCTGGGATAGTCAGCATGCAAACAAACACTGCCTAAGTGACACATGGGGTAAACTGTTAAGTGGTTAATGCAAAGAAATGCTTTGACTATATTTCTGTAAGTGGAAACTGAAAAAATCTAACCACCTAGATATTTTAGTCATGATATCTGTGAAGGAAAAAAATTTAAACATGGCACTTAAAATGAAATCTGAAACAAGTGTGGTGGGACATACCTATAATTTCAGTAATACAGATAAGAAGTACAAATGGGGCTATGGGACAATTTGCCTCTATTCATCTGAATCTGGACAGTGCTTCAGGGCCAACCCCCCAACCTCTGTCCTGTGATCTATCTCTTGGAGGCAGGGACAAGAAAGACAAAGACCCCTGGGCCTGTCTTGGAAGATTCTAAAATTCCAAAACAAGTATCATGTGTGCCAATTCTCCAGCATGAAGTATAGTTAACCTTTCTTCACTTGAGATCACTGAAGGTTCATGAATATGGACTGCATCTCATACATCTAATTATAACAGAGTGAATTATGGGAAAGGACTTTCACATTAGATACAACTGACATGACTCAGCACCCTGTCAATCACGCTTTCAAAAACCCAACAGGAAGTGCCCTGGGCCCAGCACATTTTAAATACCTAAACCCAGTGCCTTCAGCGCTCATGCCACTTTCCCTTTCATGGGTGTGAGCCTGCTCACTCTTGAGTGTATTGTTGCCTAAATTAAATTTTGTTGCTGGGCATGATGGTACATGCCTGTAATGCACCCACTTGGGAGGCTGAGGCAGAAGGATCCTTACGAGTTCAAGGACAGCCTGCACTACATAGTGAGTTCAAGGACAGCCCGAACTATACAGGAGACCCTGTCTCAAACAAACAAACATTGCTGCTTTTTCCTTACTGTGAAGTACCATGTTCAATTTGTTCATCATACAGAAGAACCTTGAAACCCACCTAAGAACTCCATCACCCGTTGCAACAAAAGAGGGCAAGCCCTCTTTTTTGGAGAGATTTTATACTCTTCTCTCTTCTTTCCCATTTTTTGTGGCTTTGGTTGCTCACTGCAGGGACAGGTTAGACTGTTAAATTCCATGAGTGTAGAGTCAGAAGGAGAGATGAGCAGTGTCTGACATGGCATGGCTGACATGGTAGACAGCTATAGAATAAACTACTATGTACTTACTAGAAATTGCCTCTTGTGACATTTTGCAGGTGTAGCACAGTTATTTTTAGAGACCTTGCATTCACTAAAAAGTCCCCCAAATCCTGTTCTCACTCCAGCAACAACTGCCCCTAGCAACAGCTTGTCCCAGGAACAAAGACTAAGAAGAACTGTTCTAGAAACGTCAATCAATGAAGACTCCATAACCCTTCAACAAAGGCTAAGACCCTGATTGGCTTAGAACCCCTATAAGCGTGGCCAGTACAAAGACACCACATTGAGAAGTTCACTTGAATTTCTCCTGTCAGTGCAGTTTGTCACCCAACAGCTTTGTTTCTGCCTTTGCCATCTTACAAACAAACCTGTTTCACACTATTTTTGTTTCTGAGTTCCTCCTTCTGTGCCCCTGATGGTCTGACTTGATTTTCCACTTGAGGAATCTTCAGCTTTGAGTCACCCCCACCTCTCCACTCTTTGCCTGGATGTAGGGCTAGAACCTGGCGTGTGGTGGGGAGGGGGGTGTTGTGCTATAGGAGACCCCAGATCCCTGGACCCTGCCATGTCAATACATCAAGGAGCAATAAAACTTCTATGCATCACTCAGGTTTACATTTTGTGACTTTGCTTTTGCCATGAACCCCTACAGTCTGAGGATGCCTCAGTAGTAGCTAGAGACACCTGAGCCTCTAGAAAAATGAGTGTTTGTCAGAGAACTGAAAGTTGGAGGAGCCTAGTGTGTCTTACCAAGTGGGATGGGGAGGGGAAGTGAGTGGCCTCTGTGTTTTAAAGGCCTACAGGAGCATGGAAAGGGCACAACTCCAGCCGTTCTCAGCTATCTGTCACAAGCTTCCTGGGTCCTAGGGCTGCCTATAGATATTATTTTCCTGGGGCCCCTTGGGGTGTTTCTCTAACACCAGCTCTCTTCCTCCGTCCATCTTACTTGGTTACCGTAATCATATGATAATTTTGGCTTGAAGTTTGTCTCCCTATCTAAAATGATATGTGATCTGTAGCTGCTAAATGACTTCCCACTGTGAAGCTTTCACCTGCCAGGAAACTAGTATCCTCTTGTGATGTCGGTTAGCAGAAATGCAGGGGAGCTATGGACAAAGGAAGGTGCTAGGATGGGTAAAGGGAGTGTTCATGAGCTCAAGTTTCTAAGGCTAGGTACCACTCAGGCTAGTGGCAGCAGTGAGGTTCAGAATTCTAACTCTCCTAATCTAACAGTTCAGATGGCCTTCCCAGTTTATTTGGTCTCTTTCCCTATGAACACAACATAGCCTCAGTTCTTAGACTGCCACCTCCCACATTCCTTGCGCATCGGACTTTTCTCAGCTCTTTGCAAGTGACCAAGCTTTACCTGCCCTACTTGCAATTGTTGAGGGAAAAACTTATTGCGACCTAAAGGCCTGCCACCCTGGATGACTGAGGACCATTTGTCAAATTACTCACTTGTCAGTCAAGGTCCCCAAGAAGCAACTATGCAGGAAAATTTATTAGAATTTTACTGGGGGAAGCACTTACTAGTCTTCCTTAGACAGGCATACCATAATGTTAGGTGATTTCATAATTGGTTAGTCAGTAGGTATCCAGCCAGTAGGGTGATAGGTCTGACCCCAGTCTGCCTCTGCCCCCAGCTGCCCAAGTTCCTGGAATGGTTGTTCCCAGCCACTTGAGCCCAAGGAACAATATCTACTCTGCCTGGACGCAGCACACCTGCTTCACTTGGTAGGTCACAACAAAACATTAGCCACCTGAGCTCTTCCCACTAACTCCCCCATGCCATCCATAAAAGATCTTGCTCAATAAAATTGATTTGGACTCTCCTTTTGAGTTACTTCAGGAGATACACCTGACATGACTGAGCACCCTGTCAATAGCATTGCCAATCACACTCTGGAAGAGTCATTGGGAGATGCCCTAGACCCAATGCAACATTTTAAATTCTTAAAGTAATGCCCTCAGCATGCCCGCCATTTTCCTTTCCACTGGTAGGAGCCCTCTTACTCTGAACAGCACCTAAATTAAACTTTTCTGGATTTTCTTTACTGTCAAGTACCCTTTCCAATTTGTTCATTATGCACAAGAACCTAGAAACCCATCCAGGACCCCATTACCCATGGCAACACCAACACTCTGGAAGGCTGAGGCAGGAGGATCACAGATTTAAACCCACCCTGGACTACTGAGCAACAGCAAGATGTCTCAAAATTTAAAACAAAGGGCAAGAGCATGGGTTTAGTGCAAAAGTCTTCAGTTCACTTCCCAGTATGATGATTAAAAAGGAGATGGATGGGGGAGGTGGAGGCATGCCATTATTATCAGATCCCAGCTGGGCAACAGACACCTCTACTTCCAGATGCAAGTTGATCTCTGAAACACCGTTAATCTCTGCTGACTTTCTGTACAATAGGCTCCTCCCAAGCTACCAGAAATTGAGACCACACTCATTCCCTTTCTTACAGACAGCTAAACTTCTGCCAACACTAATCATAATTCCTGCAAATAAGTGATCTACTTTCCAACCCTTTTGCAGTTCAAAGCTATAAATGCAGCTTCCATTTTGTGAGACCTCAAAGCACATTTTCAAGATTGCTTGAATTGGTGTTTTCCCAGATAGCATTCCTAATGGACCACACATAAATATAATTTTCTCTGTCCTCAACTAAGGTTTTTATTCTCAGTGAACATATCACATATAAGTATATTTGAGAGTTGCAAATATGCTGAGTTTTCTATCTGCCTTTGAATGTTCATGTCACACTGGCTAATTTTAGTCAGTAGTTGAATACAGAACTCTACCTCACAAGGTCCCCCACTCCTGGACATAAGTGACTAGCTCTTCAGGTCCTACCAAACTTATTTCCCAGAAAGTTTCCAAATTACTCTCCACAGAGCCAACTCTCCCACTGGAAGGAAGTAAATTTTCACAGAACAGGTTGCTTGACTCCTTCATACTTGCTAAATTACTGCTTTAAAATTACAAAGTACATCTTTCATTCAGCTAAGAAATGCATTTGTTAAATAAGGAAAAGATACTAAGCATCCCTGTAATAATTATATTTAAAAATTAGAGTCTACTCACCATGGTAGTAGACAGAGATGGCCTGAATATATTCTGAAATACAAACATTTTCATTACACGCTACCATCCTCAGATGTGAATGTCGGTTTTGGGCTTTTTTTTTTTTAGACATGGTCTCACTATCTAGTCCAAGCTAGGCCTGAACTCACTATGTAGTCTAGGCTGCTAATTCAGAGTTCCTCCTGATTCAATCTCCTGAATTCTGGGACTTTAGGCATGCACTACTAAGCCTGGATCTTCAGTCTACTTTTAAATGTTTACTAATAAAGATTTGAACTGTTTTACATTTAAGAAACATATTAAATATGGTTATTTTAAGAAATATAAAATTTCCAAGACAAGTGATGTGGATGCATTTTATGTTTTAGATACTGTACCGGCATTTGAACCCAGGGCCTTCACACTGATGTATATTACATTCCTAGGCCACCTCACCACTATTTTTTTTTAATTGCAAGACAGGGTCTTGGTAAATTGGCAATTTGCCCAGACTGGCCTCTAACTTATGATGCTCCTGCCTCAGTCTCTCAGAGTGCTGGGATTACAAGTTTGTGCTACCATGCCTGGATGGCTGCAAGTTAATTACAGGAACCAGTCACAGAAAAGCTAGCCTTAGGAAGACAGAAATAGACGTGTGATTTCAAACCTTTTAATAAATAAATCTTCAAAAACATCCACTGAGAACATGCATTAGTCAAGCTGAGTGTGGTGGTGCACACCTGTAATCCCAGCACTTGGGAGACTGATGCAAAAGGACTGCTTCCAGTTCAAGGCCAGCCTAGACTACACAGTTATCTCCAGTATAATGGTGAAGTGGCTCTGACCCATAATTGTAAGAAATAACATGATAAAATTTCCACTGTAGAAATTAAAGTATATCTTACCTTGGTTCTCAGCACAATTTTCACTCTTTAGTCCTAAAACAAAAGATAAAGTTTGTAAGTTAGATGTGACCAATTGTAGTAAGGATTTCAATTAATCTGTGCCTATTGGTAACTAAATTGTCAACTCCCAATCTATTAGGCCCATAATTTAGTCACATGTAAACTGCACAACATAATATTTTCGTATTCATAGAACAGCCACCAAACAGTATATGACCTTTGAAAAAAATTAAACTTTTCTGGAATTTAATTTCCTTATCTGTATCTTTTATTAGATTGCTTCTAATAACCTTTGCGGGCCCATGGAAGGCTGGCACTACTATTCTATTCTAAAGTCAGAATACATAAAGGAGGACATTTTCCTGTCCCATTACTCTTCTCTTTAGATAATAAACATTATCAGACAAACCCATCCTTCTACTCTAACAATTCCTATCCTTTGGAGATCCTTTACTATATAAACAAACATCCTTCACACACATATAGAGGAACAGTTGGTAAGCCCTAGAAAATTCACCTATATGTGAGAAAATCCACAATATTTTGAGAATTGGAATAGGACATTTGCTAGTACCTTTATAAAGCTGTAGACATTCTCATTGGTGATGCCCTAGAAAAAAGTTGTTAGTGCTGTAGTGATTTCCCTTTTGACTTGACAGAAAGGTAAAGCTGCCCTCTTGCCCAAAAGCAATAAAACAAGAAGGTGAGACAGTATTCAGATGGCCAGACTAACCCATGGAGACTGCCCAAAGTGTTCCATGAAGGTCTAAATGCCTTACGGTCACCTCTCCACATCTGGTTAACTCACTGATCTAATCTAGAAGTTCACATAACGGAGGGTGAGTCTCTTTCTAAGATAAATCCCTGAGAGACCTGGCTCCACTATGAAAGATGTGCTCTTCTATAATCTCCTCATAAATCCTACTCCACTTGTAGAATTTGAGGCAAAAATACAAGTAATTTGGTCCAGTTTCTACTGGTCCAGAAATAAGAGGTTTATTAGAATCTGGTTGGTGCCCTACAGCTAAATGCAGGGATTTGGCTAGAAATATTTTAAAAACAAGTCTATAAACTATTATACAATACTGTCTCAGGTGCAGACGAGAGGGGGAAGTGTCATCCAAAGAGCCTAGCTGAGGATGAGATGAAGGTGATAGGCATTGTAGATGAGAAGGTACTAGATGTAATAAAAAGATGCAGCCTGGGGACTAGAAAGTGAAAGAATTTAAAAGTGTATGTCTTTTGTTTTTAGCACAAGTTAAAGTATGTTTCTCAAAATACAGTTTTTCCAATCACATACATCTGATGCTTATTAAAACGGCAAATTCCAGGACTCTGGCCAGGACTACTGACACAGAATTCCTATAGGGGATGCCTTATAATCTGCATAACAAGCACTCTAAGTGATTTTCATGCACAAGTTTTGCAAGCCTCCTGAATAGTACAGGCTGTGTACTCTTAACATTTAATACAGATCAATTTTGTGAAAATTGCATTTCTCCCCTACTTGACTGTGGTTTAAATTTCTCATTAGTATTTCAAAACAGGAACGTAATCAAACTATTTTGAGTTTTTACAGAAGTAGTGACTAAATTGGGCATGGTGGTATCTGTAATCTTAGCACTTTGGGAGGCTAGGGCAGGATAACAAGCTCAAGCCCTGCCTGGGTTACTTAGCAAGGCCCTGTCTCAAAATTTTAAAAGGGCTGAGCATGCAACTCAGTATGAAGGCCCTAGGTTCAACTCCCTGTACCACCAGAAAGAAAGAAAATAGAAAGGCAGCAGCATTAAAAATGGTTGAAGCCGGGCGTGGTGGCGCACACCTTTAATCCCAGCACTGGGGAGGCTGAGGTAGGCAGAGCGTTGTGAATTCGAGGCCGGCTTGGGCTACAACGCGAGCGTAAGGCCAGCCTGAGCTACATAGTGCGACCCTGCCTCAAAAAACCAGGGCCGGGAGTTTGGCTCAGTGCCTTAAGCGCCTGTCCTGGCAGGCGCAAGGTTGTGAGTTCAATCCCCGGTGCCGCAAAAAAATAAATAAATAAATAAAAATGGTTGAAGCCAGGTGTGGTGGCGCACGCCTTTAATGCCAGCACTCGGGAGGCTGAGGCAGGAGGATTGTTGTGAGTTTGAGACCAGCCTGGGCTACAAAGTGAGTTCAAGGCCATCCTGAACTGCATAGTGAGACTGTGTCTCAAAAAATAGGGCCAGGGATTTAGCTTAGTGGCATAAGCAACTGCCTGGCAGGTGTGAAGTGGTGAGTTCAATCCTCGGTACCAAAAAATAAATAAATAAATAAAATATAAAAATGGTTGAGAGATTTGTATGGAATAATTATAAGGAACAAATATACAAATAAGCAAAAGGAAACAAAACCATGGATTCAGATGTAAAAAGAATACTATGATCAGCTTTATTCTAATAAATTTAAAATACAGACCAATGGAAAAATTCCTAGATATAACTTACCAAAAATAATTCCAGAATAAACAGAAAATTCAAATGGTACATAAACATTAAGCAGTTAAAATTTTTTCCACAAAGAAAATACCAGGATAACTTGATTGTTACAAAGCACAGAGACAAGGGAGTGGCACAAAGAACTCCATAGATTAGTGAAGAGTTTCGGCAGTAAATATTCATACAGGGTTGGGGATTTAGCTCAGTGGCACAAGTGTTTGACTGGCAAGTGCGAGGTCGTGAGGTTTTTTTGGTCCCCGGTACAGAAAAAAAAAAAAAAAAAAAAATTCCGTACAGTACTGATTCGCTTTTATGTGTGAAAAAACAACCGACCAGAGAAAAAACACAGTGCTTTGAAAATAATGTAGCACCTATGGGAATTGGGGATGTAGCTCAGTGGCAAAGTACTTGCCTAGCATGTGTAGTCCTGAGGAGTTTGATCTCTAGCATCCTGAGCGGAGAGGCAGGTAGAGGGAGATGAAAGAGCCTATTTCCACCAGCCATACTAGAAAACTTTATAATTCACAGCCACTGGGTAGAATATTAGAAGATTTCCTCTCAACAGTGAGGAATTACTCCCAGATTAAATTGACTTTCATTCTCCCTAAAAATCTGAAAAGCATGTCTTAAAAGAAATAATAAAGCTCAAAAAGATTTTTAGAAATATAAAATTATCTAGCACACAGGGTAAAATTTAGAATATCTAGTACTCAAACTTTACAGGGTATGCAAAAAAGGCATTCAATCTACTGACACTAACTCAGAATTGACAAAATGTTAGAGTGATCAGAAAAGTACATTAAAAGTTAATACAAATGCCCTCATGACCTCATCTAAAGCAAATTACCTTTCCAAGGCTGCAAATCCAAATATCACAGTGGGGATTAAGAATTCATTTTATGAATTTTGAGGGGAGACAACATTAAACTTACTAAATATTAGTGCTGCCAACAAGTGTTCGGTAAAAAAATGAAAGATAAAAAAATTAGACCTAAATTGAACTTCTAAACATAAAAATATTGAGATGAAAAATACACTAGAGGGATTGCCTGACAAACTAAACACTGCAGAAAAGTGATTTGCGAACTTGGAGACACAATATGGTACACAGGACACCACCTTCCCAAAGAGGTACACCATCCTAATTCTTAGAAGCTGCGAATATAGTATTTTATGTGGCAAAAGAGAATTAAGGTTGAAGCACAAATAATCTTGCTATTAGTTGACCTTCAGGTGGGGTAATTACCCTGGATGATCCAGGTGAGCTCAGTCTAATTACATAATGCTTGAAAGGGAAGGCAGAAGAGAGGGTCAGAGAGGTGATTATGAAGAGGAGATTCAACATGGCTGTTTCTAACTTTGCAGATGAGGATGGAAGGCTAAAGGAATGCAGATAATCTCTAGAAGCTGAGAAAGGCTGAGAAATAAGACTTTTTAAATAAAGCCTTCATCAAGGAATGCAGCCGACTAACAGTTTAATTTTATTTCAGTGAGACCCATGCAGACCACTAAAGTGTAGAACTGTAACATAGTAAGTCTTCATTGTCTCATGCCACTACATGTGATTTATTCCAGAAGCAACAGAACACATACAAAAGAAAATATTTGAAATGAAATAAAAAACCTCCTAAAAACAAAAAGGAGAATAACTGAGTTGTGGGACACTCTCAAAACCACTTTGTACATACATATAAAAATTGAATCCCCAAAGGAAGGGGGAGAACATGTTGGAATTGTAGCTCAGTAGAGGTGTGAGTTGCAAAAAGTGCCAAGAACCTAAGTGTTCAGTAGCAGGTATATAGACAAATTATGACATATACCCTATTCTGCAATGGAAGGAATGAATCTACTGATAAAAGCACTTGGCCCTTAGAAGGGAAGGAGTTAAGGAGGGGTGAAGAAAAATGTGTGAAGAAACAATGGCCAAACTTTCCAAATTTGATGAAAACCACAAACCCCCAAATCCATAAAGTTGAATAAACTCCAAGTACAAATACTAAGAAAATTACACTGAGACACATGGTAATCAAATTGCTCCAAACAATAAACTCTGTTAGCTGTGGTAAAGAGAAAGTCTTAACAGCAGATGTTTGGGAAGGGAGAACACACTCATTAGATAAAGAGAAACAAAGTCAAGCATAATAACAGATGTTTTTCAACAGAAACAATGAAAGTGAAAAAAACTCCACAAGAAACCAAAACAGCGAGGCAACAGATTTATAAAGTACAGTACTTTAGCAAGACCCTGTCTCAGGAAAAAAAAAAAAAAATGGTTGTGGCTGTAGCTCACTGCTAAGGCTTTGGGTTCAATCTCCAGCAACACACACATGCACACACACATTACTAAAATAAAACAAAACAAACAACAACAACAACAACAAAAAACAAAACGAAACAAAAATAAAGGTTAGGGCTAAAGCTGTAGCTTAATGACAGAGCATGTGCTTAGCATGCATGAAGCCATGGGTTCAATCTCTAGCCCCCACCATTCACTCCTGGCTGCCCAAAAGAAAAAGAAGAAAAGGAAAAAACTATCAATTTATAATTTTTTTTTTTGAGACAGTCTCACTGTAGTACAGGCTGGCCTGGAACTTGCAGTGATCCCTGTGCCTCACGCTCCTAAGAAGGTGCCCAGCTATCTATAATTCTATATCCAGTGAAAATATTTTTTAAAAATTAAAGTGCAATAAAGACTTTTTAATATATATAGTAATTAAATCTAACAAAAGATGTAAACAACCTATATATACTGAAAGCTAAGATACAGCTGACACATATTAAAATGATACAAATAAACAGATTAATACTGTAGTTTGTTTGTTTTTGAGACAGGGTCTTGCTATGTAGCCCAGGTTGGCCGCAAACTTGCAGCAATTCTCTTAACTCAGCCTCCTGAGTGCTGGGATTACAGGCATGTGCCACCACATCCAGTTTAATAGTGTGTTCTTGAGTTGGAAAAGTAGCTATTGCTAAAATGTGCTTACAGTATATTGATCTATAGATTCAAGTCAAGCTTAACCAAACTCTGAGCAGAAATTGTACATATTGACAAGATGGTTCTAAAATTCATAGGGAAACATAAAGAATTTATAATCATCAAAACTCTGTGGGTCAGGCATACTGGCACATGCCTGTAATCCCACCAATCTGGAAGACAAAAGCAGGAGGATAGTGAGTTTGAGACCACCATTGGCAACACATGGAGATGCTGTCTCAAACTAAAAAAGGACTGTGGATGTAACTAGGCCCAGCTTCAAACCCCAGTATGCGGGGAGGGAATGTCAGGCTGGCCAACTAACCAACAAACAAAAAATCCCCAACAACTTTGTAATAAAAGAACAGTTATAGGACAAGTGTTACCTGTTTTTCAGGTTTATTATAAAGTTATGGCTTTAATATTTGTGATATTTGCATGAAGATACACAAATCAATGTAATACAAAGTTTAGAAATAGATCCATACCTACACAGGCAACTGCTTTTTGACAAGAGTACAAATGTAGTTCAATGGAAAAAAGGTAGTCTTTTAACTATTAAAAATGTCATGTGGTATAAAAATTTATAAAGACCCAAATATAAGAGCTAAAACTAAAATTTCTAGAAGAAAATATCCCAGAAAGTCTTTGTTATCTTGGGTTTAACAGAGATTTCTTAGCTATATCAAAGGAAAGATTCATGAATGAATAAAGCAATATATTATTCTGTTAAAATTTAAAACTTTTGTTCTTAAAAAGACACTGAAGAGAATTAAAAGACTACCTATAAGAGAAAATACTTGCAAATCATTTGTTTAAAACAAGACCTAGTATTGTGAATACATAAAGAACTTTCAAGAAGCTGGGTATGGTGGGGCATGCCTGTAATCCCAGCACTAGGGAAGCTGAAGCAGGAGGACTGCTGTGAGTTTGAGGCCAGCCTGGGCTACAAAAGCAATTTTAAAGCCAGTCTGCACTACATAGTGAAAACCTATCTCAAAAAACAAACAAACAAACAAAGATGCACTCACATAATTTCTTTTTTCTTTACAAAAAAGAACAATGAAAACAAAACTTGGTGAACTGAGGGGAAAGAAGTTTGAAGGGACAGGACAGGAGTGGAAAAAAAAAGAGTAATCAAGGTATATCATGTACGGGTACGAGTTCCCTATAATAAATGTGATCATTTTGTCTACCTAAAATGTACCAATAAAAAAAAAACCTAAAAAAACTCTCAAGAAGGTCACTTCATAAAAATAGAAAAACATTTGAACAGGTGTTTCATTATATATACAATATATAAACAGCAAATGGGTACATGAAAAGATATTCATCAGTATTACTCATTATGAACATGCAAATTAAAGCCATAATAAGACACCACTACATATTTACATATGTAACATATTGGAACTGTTAAAATGAAACAAACATTACATATTATGTGTTGGCAAGAAGGTAATGAAACTGGAATTCATATACTCCTGCTGAAGAAGATGTAAAACTATATAACTGATTTGGAAAAATAGTTTGTCAGCTTCCTCCATCCACCACATAATCTAATCAATGTTCTCCTAGGTATTTACCCAAGTAAAATAAAAACATGTATCTATACAAACACTTGTAAATAAAATCCATAGAAGCTCAGTTTGTACTAGGCAAAAACTGACAACAACCCAAGTGTTCATCAGCAGGTCAATAGACAAACTATGGCACATCACCTAATCTACAATAGAAAGGAATGAATTATTAATACATGTAGTAGCATGGGTCAATCTCAATTATGCTGAGTGAAAGCAGCCAGGCAGAAAAGAATATGATACAATTCAAATAAAACTCTAGACAGTACCAGTTAATTTTTATGGACAGAACATACATCACTGGATGCCTAGGGATATGGTTAAAACAAGACAGGAGGAAAGAATTTCAAAAGGGCATGAAAAAACTTTAAGAAGTGGATATGAAATACTAATGTATTATGATTGGTGATAATTTCATTAGTATTACATATGTCAAAATTTATCAAAATTTTATTTCAATTAGGCACAGTTTATTAACATGTTAACTGTACCTTAGTAAAGCTGTTTTAAAAAGTGCTTTTAAATTATGAAGATTGGATGACCAGAGAGACAGGACTAGGTTTTGGACTTAGTCCCTATTTCCCTACCAGAAGGAAACCCCAAACATCCCCGAACCTGTTAAGTACTGGATGTCTAAAATGGCCAATAGTTTAGTAGGAAACTGTACAATAAGTTCTAAAAATTGTCCAGATAATAATAAAGCTCTCCTGGCACTCCCCTATCTCCTTTAGATCCTCAGAAGTTACAAATATCTATGACCAAATTCATAATTAAAATCTCTGGCAACAAAAACACAACAGTATTTGTCAACCAATTGATTTTTAGACATAAACACTACCTCCCTTTGCAAAGCTGCTATTATCACCCTGTTACTGGGCCTGAGATAGACTGTCTCACTGAAAGGAATGTCAAGATTCACCAAAAAAATGTCTTATTGTGCCATGGCTTCTCTCTGAACTAAATTCCCATAAGGTAGGACACACTCCTAAGAGTTTCATTGTAATATGGAAATTAATAAAAGGCTAAACCTGGCATCTAAGAACTTAGCCACTTTCACAGATGGCTGCATACCCATTAGACCTGCAGTTTCCAAATAGTACCTAACACTCCTGAAGGCTGTAGCAAAGTCACCAAGAAATATTTTTAATTTTAAAGATAAATATATTCATACTATCTGTCTGGACAGTGTATGAACTATTAGCTCGATGTAGAAAGCAGTTTTGAAGTTATATGTTATATCATGTTATATTCTGTTTGATAACATATTTGCAAAGCTGGGTCTAAGCAACTGTTTTGATGAAAAGCAAGTATATGTGAAGATCAAAGTAAAACAGGAAATGAGGTAGTGTCTAATGTGACTCCAAGGTCCGAGAAGCTGTGCAATGTGCAACAGGCACACGCATCCCATTAGCAAGTATTATGTGGTTAAGCATGAAAACTACTTGAAGAAAAAGCATATGCATTATTTTTTCAGTTCCTAGGATGTTAGGAGACAAGGAACTAAGACCATAGTGTCAAAAATTACACATATAAAAATAATACAGCATATGCAAAAGTATTTATATAATACTATATATATAGTAAAATGAATTATTTGACTTTAATAAATGGAACTGTTAGGCATTCTTTTAGCCAAGGGAGATAGTGAAAAATATTATGACTCCAAGGGTAACATGAACTGAAAAAATCTGAGAACCTCTGCATTAGACACCTTATCTACTATTTTATCCAAATTATTGGCTCAATGAGGACATTCCTTATAAGACTTAATACCTGAAAAGATAATACAGTTCACTTATAAAGCAGCCTGCTCCGAGGTTGGATAAATGTAAAGGAATGCTGCATTCATTTGTTGTAAAAATATACACCGTTTTCTGTTGGCCAGGAAATATACCACCTTGAAACTGACTAGCCATACCTTGACATAGGTTCATATAACAACACTAATGCCCTAATTGCATGGTCAGACTCCTGGAATATCCCAAACTAGATTGCTAAAGATAAACCCATATTCGGTCTCTTTCTATGGAAACAAATGGGGTAAATGCAACTTGCGAACTCAATCTCATTAGACACATATATGCACACGAGTGACTGCATCTAAAGAACACATCTGGAGACTAACAAAGCCCATGAAGCTCTTACCATATGACCATTGTCTCCATTACATATTATGGGCTTATAAGCAAATCCACCATAGTAAAGAAATCATTCTTAAAGGAGTAGGACTTCAGCTGAAAAATTCTACTAGCTTCTCTGATGCAGACTTCTGCTGGGTTAATTGGTCTGGCTGTGTTCAGCTATTTACAAAATACACAAAGTCATGCTGATTTCAGGTTTAGCTGACTTCTCAAGCATCAAGGACTCAAGAGTTGGAGAATGAGGGGAAATGGAGGAAGGATGTTGTCTTGGTTACTTTTCTCTCATTGCTGAGACAAAATACCTGATGCCCAAAATGAAGGAAGGAAAGGTTTATTTATTGTACAGTTTTGGAGGTTTCAGTCCATACTCAGCTGGCTCCAAGGCAGGGTAGCATGGCTGAGGGGCAGCCATTCATGGTTGCCACAAGCGACAAGAGTGAAAAGACAAAATGGGGAAAAGCATGCCTCCTTGCCTCCCTTACAATGTATGCTGGTTACCCATCCCTGGGTGGATGCAGCACTCACACTGCCAAGCCCAGCGCTAGACAATGAACCAATCACAAATGCTAGATTCAGCCACCTCCATGACTGCATAAGGCTTTGGGAGGACACTGAACAAACCACAACAGATGTACTTGTGCAGGCGTACTTACTCTGACCTCAGTCTGTAGGTGAGTTTTCATGTAGTATCTAGTTTTACTTCAGTAAATGAATATATATGTCACATGATCTCAGAAAAGGACAGATCACATTAGTCAAACAACAAACATCAGTTTACAAAACTAGAAGCTGACTTTGGTTCCAAAGGTACTTTGTGAACTCAATCTCGTTACACATATATGCACATGAGTGACTGCATCTAAAGATACTTTTCTATATCTCCAGAGGTCACTACAGAACTCATCATTTGTGAAAAAGGACAATTTAATTGGATCATCCCCAAGAAGAGATGATAGACTATAATAGGTTAGGTTGAGATTATAGTAAGCAGCTTCTGACATGATCCCCTTGGGGAATCCTCTCCCCTTGAGTGTGAACTGAACCTATAGACTTGCTTCTAGCAAACAGAATAGAACATAAGTGCAGATACATCATTTTCATAATTAGGTTGCAAAAAACTGACTTGTAGGCACTCTCTGTTGCTCAGTTTATTGAAGTAAGCTGCCATGCTGTGAGATGCTCTGTGGAAGACGGAAACAAAGAGGCCTCCAGTCAACAGTTTATAAGGAACTGAGGCCTTAGTTAGACAACTCATGAAAGACTATGCCCTGCAAATAACATACAAATGAACTAAGAAGCAGATCTTTTCTAGACAAGTCTTAGAATGACCACAGTATTGTGAGAGACTTAGTTAAAGGATACACCTAAGGTGCGCCTGGATCTCTGACCCACACCTACTGTATGGTAATGAACACTGCCTAAAAGCACTAAGTTTTGGAGTAATTCATTATGTAATAGATAGCTAGTAAAGGTTGAGGGTAGGTTTTATATATCAACCGGTCTAGAATAGTTTTCAGTTATTCAAACACTAACCTAATTATTACGATGAAGGTATTTTGTAGGTAGAATTAAAGTCCATAGTCAGTTAACTTTACATAAGAAAGTTTATCCAAAGTAAGCTGTGCAGGTCTGCTTCACTCAGTTAAAGGATTTAAGAAAAGGATTTCTTCCCAGAAGAAATTCTGCCTGGGAACAGCAGCTTAAATCAATGTGTTAGAGTCTCAGCCCACCTTTCCTCACAGCCTGACTTTGGATTTCAGAATTGCCTTGCCAGCTCCTGCAACAGTGAGAGCCAATTCCTTCCAATAAATATTCAAATATATATATTTCCTGCTAATTATATACCCTGGAGTGAATTTGGGCTGATAGAACAGTGATAAGTAGGTCAATGTCTGAAAAGGACTAGTGAATAGTTCTATCATTTCCTGTGAATCCAGATAGACAGTCTTCCAAATTGTTCTAGGCATTGACTCATAATGGTTGGTTAAAATATCTGTGCCAGCTACACAGATAGATTGTCTAATACCAGACAAGCCCAGACAACACAGAAACTTTGCTGCTTCCAGGAAATGCTAATGGGTACAAATCTGTACCAATGGTGAAACATATACTTAATAAGCCCTCAAGGGCTAGGGGTGGATTTATAAGAACTAAATCTCAATAACCCCATAGGCTCATTTTCTTTTACCTGTTTCTTTGTTTGTTTCTTTGTTTGTGACAGGGTCTTACTATGTAGTTCAGGCTGGTGTTGAACTCACTGTGTAACCCAGGATGGCTTCGAACTCACAGGAAACTTCCTGCCTCAGCTTCCAGAGTGGTGAGATTATAGGTGTGTGCTACCATGGTTCGTTTGGGCTTGAGCTTTTAAAATCTCTTACTAAATATCTCAAACAGACTGGCTTGACCTTAGGGAATTTTGGACCCTGGGTTTCCATTAGTTATCTCTAGATGGCAGCAGAGGACTCCAGTCTGGAGTTAAACCCTTTACTCCAGCCTAGGGTTTACTCCAGTGCAGTGACTGATTTGAACAAAAACTACTGTATAGCCTCTGCCTAACCCCTATCTCCTCCCCCATTTCCTTACATGTGGCTCATAATGCATTTCTCCATGTGGGTCTGAGCCCCGGCTCATTCAGAATCAATTCCATGGTTCCATTGATAATTGTATTACAATTCCACTGACAAATATGGAGTCTGTTGGAGGTACTGCCTGTCTCAGCCCATCAAGTAGACATAAGTGTTAACTCTACCTGGAGCCAGGGATTTCATATAACACCCAAGAACTCCACAAATGGCATTTAGTTGAATGTATCAGGAGCACCAAAAGTGTATAATTTTTGACTGAACAGCAACTGGATTTTGACTGGGATGTGCTGGTAAAGTTTAACACTATGGTGTTTGTCAATTTTCACAGAAATCCCTCTCTCTACTTAGTTTTACTTTCTGTGACCTCAGTTACTGTGGTCAACTGTGGTCTGAAAATACTAGTATTTTGGGCCAGGGATATTGCTCAATGGCACAAGTGCCTGCCCAGCAAGCACAAGGTGCTGAATTTGATTCCTGGTACCAAAAATAGCTAAATAAATAAATAAATAAATAAATAAATAAATAAATAATGTAGTTCGGGGCTGGGGATATAGCTCAGTGGCACAGTGCCTGCCTGGCAAGTATAAGGTCATGAGTTCAATCCCTGGCACACACACACACACACACACACACACACACACACACACACAAACACTGAAAAACTAGTATTTGTCTTTATTCTTTCAAGACAGTCATCATTCACATACCTTCTACAACTTTTTTTCTATAAGTATGTATGCACAGGAAAACACACAGTTCATATAGAGTTTGGTACTATCTACCATTTTAAGTATCCATGGGGATCATGGAACATATCCCTGGCAAATAAGGGAGTTTTAATATATATAAATGAACCATGGCCAATTTTAAAGTATGTCATGAACCATGGCATAGAAAACACTACTGTAATGTTGGAGGACCTGGGAAGAAGATTGTTGCCTAAAATTAACTCCCATGAGCTGCTAAAAGCTTGCTCTAGCTGACTTGGTTTTTGGTTAGGTTCAATGTATAATTTCCTTTTAATATACATTTACTTTTTCCATGTATTATCTGCCCCCTCAAGAAGAACAGTCATACTCAGATACAACTCAAACGTAGGACAAAACAAGTGCCTAGAGTACGAAATTTAAGGGTGTAGTCACTTTCAGAATCATGCAAGGCATCCCCTAACAGTGTGGATTTCCTTAAATTTTGTACCTCAGGCACCTTAATAGTCAGATGGCTTCTGCCACCCATTCCTAAATGTATCAGCCCTCTGCCCAAGTATGATATCTCATCCAGATTTCCTTACTCAGTCTTTTTATCTCAGACTGAGTCAGATACACTCACACTGAGTCAGGGTCTAAAAGTCTATCCCATTTCTGAGGCCTACTGCAGTATATGCTCTGCCTAACACAGCAGAAATTGCTTTTGGTTCAGTTAGTCATATTTACAAGACCCAAAAGGTCAACTCCTTACCAGTTTACCAAGTTTTGCAGAAAAAAGGTAAGGGAGGGAACACAGCACAGTGTTTAGTAGCAGGGCAGCATTAGACCTGTCCCTTCAATGAAAATCTCTCCCCAAGTATTTATAGTTCATTCATAATCCTCCTAGCAAAGAAACACTTTACCAATCTAGGATTTTTGTTTATCATAGACAGTGTTGACAGTTACACAGCTGACATTCCACCCTTAGTAAATGACAGAGAAATAATGCTAGAAGATCAACATAAGGTCATTTTCATAGCAGAAAGGATTTTATTAACTCTTTACTCATCTACATCAAGGCACAATACCATAAAATTTCAGAATCTGGTAATAAAGAGAACATCCTAAACCTTTCATACTTAGCAACAACAAACAAACAAACAGACAAACTCCACAAAAACAAGTCACAGACTCACTGGCAGAATGCCTGCATGTGCGAGGCCCTGGTTCAACCTCTAGTACCACAAAACAAACAAAACAATAGGTTTCACTCAAAGTTTTAGTAATTAGAATGGCTTCACACTTTTTAACAGTAGCTCTGGAGCACAGAAAACACTGGAGGAACATCTTTAAAATTTCAAAGAAAAATAAATTCTAAAACAGGAATCAAATCTACAAAAACTATTATTTGAGATTAAAGACAGATGTGACAGACATGCAAAGTCTTAGAAAATTTGCCTCAATGTACTATTTCTTAGGAAACTTCTATAGAACTCCCAGACCCATTCCATCAAACAAAGGAGTCATTCAAGGAAAAGATGCAAATCCAAGAAATAGTGGCTCTCTTAGAATTAGCATCACAGAGTGGTAAAAAGAGACTTGAAGACATTTGGCAAGCCTAAAGAACATATTATAGGGCAGGATAATGGGGGAAGGTAGAAGACATATATCCAGGAAAAAAAGGGAAGAGAAAATAAGAGATGATTTGATATATCTCAATGTACTAAGAAATTTCTATTTCTGTCAAAAGAATTGGAGGTGAATTACTGATGGATGTAAAGTTTAAATAGACAGGCAAATATCATAAAATAACCCTAAGGAGAAGTAGGTACTTCAGCAGAGAAAAACAACTCTTTGATGCAGCTATGACTGGTCTTTACTGAGAGATGGGAAATGGAGAGGAAGGTGGTAGTTATCAACTAACCTAACAACCAGTTCTAGTTTCCTTCTCCTTTGTCTCCCCATACTCCTGACTAAAAAAGGTCAATTTCCCTCTCTCCTAGC
Organism: Dasyprocta punctata; assembly: GCA_004363535.1. Taxonomy (NCBI): domain Eukaryota; kingdom Metazoa; phylum Chordata; class Mammalia; order Rodentia; family Dasyproctidae; genus Dasyprocta; species Dasyprocta punctata. The sequence goes on from RJWM01011481.1 coordinate 55,650, forward strand.
TTTTTTTTTTGTAGGTATGAATGACCAAGAAACTGTTCCAGTAAATGATTTAGAATCAGAAGTCTATTAAAGGTTTTTGGGAAAGCTTTTATTTTTTTCATTAAATAGATTAATTTGGTTGTCATTTTCCCTCCATTTCCATCTTGCATATGGATTCATATCTAGAACTGTAGCAGATACACTCCAAATGAATCTAAAAACCAACATTCTAAGGATAGGAGAGAAAGAATCTGAGTTACTAGTGATATAGATAAGTGACTGCATAAGACAGCTCATCTCTAGACTTATTTAATGATTTTAACAGTCAAGTTTGTTTCAAAGCCAAAAGTGACAATTCTTAACACGTGGTACATGAGGGCTAAATACCTTTTCTCAATTTTTTAAATCAAGAAATGTTGAATCTTGCTACTTAGAAACATGACAGTAAATGCCTGAAAAAAAGAGCTACAATAACTAAAACAGGTGCCACCGAGAAGTGGAAACTGGGGCCAGTGGGGCAGGGGACTGCTATTTCTCATGTAACCCTGATAGTAGGGATTTTGAACAGTAACTCTATGATATTTTGGGTCACATAATTCTTTGTTGTGGGAGGTTGTTCTATGCATTTTTTTTTAGCAATATCCCTGGCTTCTACTCATGGGGTGCCAATAGCAAACCTCTCTCACCCCCAGCTGTGACAACTAAAAATGTTTCTGACCACTGACAAATGACTGCAAGACAAAATGCTTTTGGGACAGAACTATTGCCTTATAGTACTATTTTATTTTTTAACTTTTAGTAACACACTAAATATATACATATATATTTTTTTGGGGGGGTTCAGTCTTTTTGAGACAGGGTTTCACTATGCAGTTCAGGCTGGCCTTGAACTCACTTTGTTGTCCAAGATAGCCTTGAACTTGTAGCAATCCGCCTGCCTCATCCTCCTGAGTGCTGGAATTATAGGCATGCACCACCACTCTGGCCTAAATTTATTATTTTGATAAAACTGAATTATAAATAGTTTGAAAGGAGCTAGATTGGAAACTGCTAGAGTACTTTCTCCTTTCAAACACCTGTCATATTCTTTACTTGACCTCTGCCTGTGCCTAAGAATCCCGCTCCTTTCCTCCCAGATCAGAATAAGCAAAAATGAGTCACTTACCACCTAGAAATGCACACTCATAATGGCTGCAAGTCTTGTTTGTGCTGTGAAGGATAAGGTTTTTGCCAGCCTCTTCCTGTGACACTTGAAAAACTTCACTCAGGGGTATTAAAATAATTCTTTCACTTTCTTCACCAAAAAATTTTTCAACAGCAACTCCAAAGCACGTGTAGATAGTTAACATAATGTGCTGGTCATCAGCTACTTCACGTTTGGCATAAGCCAACGTGAAATTGCCAAGCCTGGCTTGGTTTGGCCCTCCAAATGTAAATGAAATTTCCTGGCTTGCTCTATATACCACATTTTTGTAACTGTCTTCACAAGGTCTTCTCAGCAGCTGCAGAGCTCTTGTGAGGTAAAAATGAAAAGCTTTGAACTGGAAGCCATAAATGTAATCTTTCCGTGATTGGCCAGCCAATTTCACAGCTTCATTGAATAGATGGTAAAACAGAGTTTGCTCTTGAGCTTCAGAAATATATGCCATTAGGGCTATTCCATGGTTATCCTTAAAATTTGTAGGGAGAAACAGCTGAGTTTTCCGGGCTTCCCATTTGGCTTTCGCATTTTCCCACACAGTCTCCAAGAGTTGATGACCTGCCTTTTCCTCCTTGAGCAGCTGGGGAACGTACTTCACTTCCATCCTGTCAGTACATTTCAGGTATTCATCATCAAATACATTATCTGCCATGTCTAATATTTCAGCCTTCATCTGAAATGAAGGAAAAGAAAATTACTATTCTTGAAATAAAATGTTTATTATAATTTTCTCTCATTTTACTATCTCCACTGAAGAATTTTTATGTATGAAGCCTACTGCATTGCTATTGATAACTTTTCTCAGCTATGACATAGTTATATGAAAGAGTAAAATGCCAGTCAATGAGAGGTACAGGCAGAATGTGCCTCTAATTCATTTACTTGAACACTGTGGTGCAGAGAAAACTGAAGAACTGAATGACCTCCTGGTTTTGAAAAATATCCTCACCTAGGTGTCTTCAAGATTGTTGGGAAAATCTGAAATACTATGTGTTATACACTGTATACAAGAGACAAATAATGGCAAATATTACCCTATTTTGTTTTGAGCATTCCCTGTTCCTCATGCATATGGAATGGGTAGGGGTGATATGTACCTCTATCACAAAGTATAAGCAGATAATCAAGGCATAGCAATGAGAGCATTATCAAGGGAAAAAATTGATATTTTTTCCCATAAAACTGTAAGCTGGTGCTCGTTTTGGCAGCACATTTACTATAACTGTAAGCTCTCAGGCCAATATTGGTTGGGAGCTTCAAATAATCCTTGTGGTCTCATGGAGAATCTTGTCTGAAAGTAAATCAACAAAGAATTACTTGCAGAACTTAAGAGGGAAAAAAAAGAAAGATGAGACCTGGAAAACATAACAGCCCTTAGTCCAGCTGTACCTGAAGATTATGTCATAAAAATCAATAAATTCCTGGACTGGGGGGTAACACAGTGGTAGAATGCTTACCTAGCATACATGAGGATCTTGCCTCAGTGCTTAGTACCAGAAAAAAAAACCCTCTGCTTTTTTGGACAGTTTGTATTACGTTTCTGTCACATACACTGGAAATGGCCCAATGTATTACCTAAATGATACACATAGTCACATACCACATAAAGCAGAGTAGTGTAATATTAATTTGAAGGCAGACAGATCTTGGTTCAAATTTCCTATTTCCATCATCAATCAGGTACTGACTACATATGGAAAGCATGACATTTTCACATTTCTGAGTCTCAACTTAAAAACTAAAGTGAAGAAAATAATTTTTTCTCTTTTTTTGCCCCAATACTAGGGATTGAACCCAAAGCCTTTACACTGAACTACATCTCCATTCCCTCTCCTCTTTTCTTTTTCTTTTTGAGACAGTGTCTTAAGTTGCCTAGGCTGAACTTGAACTGGTGATCCTCTTGCCTGAGCCTCCTAATTGGCTGGCATTACAGACGTGCACTACACATAATTAAAGTAATATTTTAATTGCAGAACTATTATGAAGATTACATTGCATAGTGAATATATACAAAGCCCTTAACCCATATATGGTGCATATCAAATCTATTAATAAACTGTGGTTATTATTTTTAGTACATGTTTACATTACATAATGTTTACATTCTTTGTGTAGAGTTGGTACACACACATATTTTAATTACTTTATCATTCCCTTTCCCTCTGTTCCCCCTATCCCTTGATCTCCTTCCCATTTTAAAAAGATCTATCTCCCTACTTCCTATTATCTATCTTTTACTCTGTTCTTTATTTATAATTTGCGTTTCTCATAAAAGAAACCATGCAATATTTAATCTCATGTGTCTGATTTACTTCACTTAACATTATGGTTTCAAGGTATTTTATTATAGGAATTGTGCATTATACTACAAGTTTCTCAAAGGCAGAATCTCAACATGTTTATCTTTGAATTCCAAGAATCTAGTATAAAAAAATGGCAAAATAGTTCAGGTGAACTAAGTGAGAACCCTACACTTTGACTTATGGACCAAATCAAAAATGGGAAGAGCCAATCTAGGGAAATACTATTAATGGGTTTCTACAAATAAAAGGGTAATGAGTCTTTTCCCATTATTCCATGTTTGTACACTGCATGGTTGTATAAGTATTAGGGACACGGGCTGGAGATCTTATGGAAATACTTAATAAGGCACTATTAAAGTTATCAATTCCATGTGAATTCTTCATAAAAAGAATGGGGGGGAGGGGGACTGAGAGAGAGAGAGAACAATTCTTTTTAAGAAGCAAAGCAAAATTTGATTCCACATCTTCTTCCCCTTCTCACAAACTACTTAAAAGAAATACCTATCCTTGCCAACTCTGTTTCTCACTTATCTCTCAACCTTCTCCATTCTGTTTCTATCTCCACTTCTTTATCCACACAGCTCCCACTTGGTGGGCATTTCTGTTCAG